>BPLQ01015048.1:0-55246 GCA_021605075.1 Caerostris darwini | reverse complement strand
GATAAGAAACAAATTAATTAAACATTAATTTAATGAACAGCATTTGCCTTCTTTCTAGTAGCTGTCAAAAACTTAGACAGCTTGAACCTTGGATGCCTTGAACTGAAGCGCTGCACAAGATGTTACTCCTTGCATTACCAGGGGCGCGTGTAACGAAGATACGGCGCAGATAACAATGCCCCCGCAACGCTCTACTGCATCAATTAGGACCAGGACCTACGGTTTGAAGTGGATTCCAGACCACCCTAAACATCCGCCGGCTTACGCCAAGACTCAGAACCGAAACATGTGGTACAAAGCGCCAGAGTTGCTGGCCATTCAGGTCCTATGAACCACATTAATTTAATGAAAATTTTTTCAATATATGCCGACATATTATTATTGTTTTGTGCATAGAATGTCGGGGGAGGGTCTTATGGCAGAGTAACTCAGCGCACTGGCACGCGAGGCCGTAGATGTTTGTAGGGATTCGGAATTCACTTCGGAACCGTAGGACCTGGTCTAATATTATGATATTATCAGACTGTAGGGCATTGGTCGTAGAGCTGACTGGCCTGCCTCATGCAAGAAAAACATCTCATGCTTTAGGAACCGTGTCCTATAGGCAGACGACCTTGGCTCACCATGGATCTGTTTCTGCCAATGATGATGATGATGATGATATGGAATTGGATGTGTAGTAATTATGAGGGCTTTGAAAATATTTTTCTCACATACATTATAAAAAACAGACAAAAAAGTGCACTGATATGTTACAATCCGAATTGTACTGCCACATCATAATCCGCATCGTACTGTCATGTCGTAATTGATTTGGTATCCATTGCAGGTTAACATTGAGTCCCCCTTCTATCAAGGAATCGATCAGAAGTTAGCATTAAAGAACATAACTAGTTTTTGGAGGCATAAAAGAAGCAGTAGCTCTAATAGTTGTCTGCGAATCGATAAATATAAACAAAATATATTACTCGCAGCATACATAAGTCCTTTATAAAGAGGAGTTTCCCCCCTAAATTAAACTACTTATAAAAAAAGGAGAAATTGGTGGCGAAACTTTTTGCCTAACAGTCAAAGAGAAATCTAATTAGCTTCGCGTGTCAAAAAACAGAATAAATATTTTCATTTTTGTGCTTTTGTTGTGTGCCAGACGTCTTCACTTCAAGATGTCGAACAGAAAAAAAAACAGCCTTCCATTTTATTGCAGGGAAAAGAGGGATTAATTAACAGGTTTACCAAAAATCAAAATAGAGTAGTTCTACTGATTAACAGTGCTGGAGATGCATTTAATAAGCTCTTCGTTAACTTCAACCGTGCCCCACAAACACTCATCAAAAAATCACTGACAAAAGTGGAACCAGTCTCCTGGATAAAAACACATAATGAGCATTTTAGGACTTAGTGATTTTTTTACTCTGCTCATTCATGATATAATGAGTCAAAGAGCTTAATGATGAAGGTGGCTTCATTTCCAGTTTGTTCAAGATTTAAAAGGATACAGGGCGAAAAAAAAGGAAGAGTTTTTCACCAAGAATTCGTTATTATTGTTCACAAAGGCGTTCGCTGTCTTCAAATTCTTTTTTTTTTTTCTTTTCTATATATATATGTGTGTAATTTAAGTAAAATAATGAGCTCATACAGTGTTCTGTCTTAACAAAAGACGCATTCATGTTTTGATAATGAATAGATCGGTGTAATAAAAGATAACTTTCTTTTTTCTTGCTGCATCGAAAGTCAAAATTAATCATAGATAATGCTGGTTAAAAATATCTGTAAAGAATTTCTGCTTATGATTACAAGAAATGATTAAATGAATAATTTCCTGAATGCAGACTTCATACAAAAACTAATTAAGTTCTCCATATAAGAAGGATATTATTTTCAGGGAAAAATATATGAGCAAATCAATTGATGAATTCGAATGTAATATAAAAATAAATGTGGTGTTTTTGTTTCTGCGTGTGTAAATACACGTGTGAGTTCTCAAACCTGTGCCTCAAGTATATCAACCCAACCACTCCCATTTACAAACTGGTTATCAAACCTGAACATTACAAAATTTTATGTAACCTTACCCAAATAAGAAGCCATACAAAATTTTATAAGTTTCTATGAATATCATTATGCATAAATAATAATTTTAATTAGTAGTTTCAATTTCATGTAAGACCTATATTGAATGTTTTTTAACTAATCAAGAAAAAAGGAAAACGCGATAAAAACATTTTTCGATTAAATTAGTTCCTTGAGGCATAGTTAATCTTAATCAATTCCACAGATTTTTATCTTTTAATTGACAGTTTGATCCCAATAATGCTTTTTAAGAAAATAAGTTATTTATAAGCTTAAATTGGATTAAGTCATTTTAATTTTAGCTTATTTCATTTTAAAGTAAAAATATTATTTCCATGATAGACAAGTATAAAAACTATGGATTTATTAAGTATTAAATTAGAAAATAAGAATATAAAAGCAGTTCTTTTTTAAAAATTGTTCTAAGCTTCATTGCAAAAACCCTTTTAAAAATAAACATGAAATGTGTCACCATACTTGACGTGTAAAATAATTAAAGAAATTTTTATTCTTTTCGGATCTTTTATGAAAATATTTGCTTCAGAAAATGAGTTCTGAAATGAAAAAGGAAACTTGTGACATTGAACACACAATAATAAAAACAAGAAAAAGTAATTTTCAATTTCTTATGTGGATTGATGGCATTTTACTGCCATATTTACATATTTCATTTATTGACAGCTAGTTGTTGAAGCCCTGGTATCGGTAACAATTTTATGAGCTACGAGTATAATAGAAAATATTCGAAATATATAATCGATAGATAAAAGTTAAATATCAGAGAATATTTTAGAAATTATTTAGAAAGCATTTAAGAAAATATTATATTTAAACATAAACGATTAGACGAAATTTATGAAAAATGAAATGGTTCACTGACACTTACAGTAAATCAAAGAAAGAACTTGTACCTTTTAAAATGAATATGGGCTTTCTAATTAATGTATCTTTACACGGTTCAAAATCCCTAAAAGGTACTCATAGATTTATTTAAATTATTGTCATATCACTTCATATATATGTATATATATATATATATATATATATATATACATATTTTTTATATTTTTATGTTATTATACGTTAAATTTTTGTGTGTTTATCTTATTATGTTATCATCCAATTAAATTTTTTGATTTTATCTTGATTTAATGTTTAATTGTTATCATGGAATAATTGCTGCCTGATGGTCAATTGTCTAGTGCTCTGGAATTTGTACCACAGGCTTCAGGTTCGAATCCTGGTGGTGGCACAGATGTTTGTGAGTGGTTCGGTAACAGTAGGTGCCGGGATAATTTGCCTAAAGTATGAACAAAATGATCGTAGAGCGACAACCCAAACAAAACCATATAATAATTATCTAAACATAGCTAACTTTTCAACAGTAAGTGCTGTTTCTCAGTAACAGTTTAGTTCATTATAGGAATTTTAACTGTGTGACCCGCAGGGTATAAGAATTTCTATTGTAAAAGATAATTTAACATTATAATGAAGAAGCCTCCATTTACATAAGTTGTTAAAATATCATACATTTAAGATATTATATTATTTTTACATATTCAACTTTTAAAATGTTTCCAATATTTAAAAAAATAATATTTCGCACAATAATGCACATAAGACCAAAAAGCAGACGTGCTTATAAAATGGCGAAAAATTTTATTTAAATTCAATAAATTATTTACCAGTAATACAAGTAATGCAAAATTGTTACGAAGTTCATGATAATATTGTCTTTTCTCCTATTGGCTTTCACTTATTAATAACACAAGACGCTACCGTACGATGTTGTAAACAGCATTATAAAACTTGCCTATGGAAATCACGAGGATATGTCTTCGCATTGGATGGTCATGCAAAATTCATAATAAGGTGAAACTACAGGCCTGGAATTTGTACTTCAGGTTAATAATAGGATGAATTGGAGACTGGGAACCAGGAATAATGGAAATGGCATTAATAATGGAGCTTGTTCTTGCACTAGTGACTCTCATATTACCCAATGAGAGGCGGACTCCACATTCCTGTTCACATCAAATGATGTGGGCGTAAGAGGTTTGTCACTCTCGTAATAGTATAACATGCTGTTCTACTCTGCATAAAAGTCGCAACTTCTGTTTGATCTCAACCTGGGAGATAGCATACAATCAGATGCAATGCTAACAGTCATGTGCAGTGATTGAGTCACCCTAAATAGTGTTGTACTGTTATGGGTATCATTAAATATTATGAGCTTATAGATAATATTTCAATTAATTATTCTGTTAAAATTTTTGAATTGTTTTTTGTAATTGTGTTATTTATGCCATGGCCATTATTAGTATTTAAGTGGAGCATATATTAATGAAGTTCGCAACCAGCAAGTTTTATTAATTTATATTATATTTAAACATAAATTATTCCACGAAACACTTTAAGACTTCCTTGACAAGCACACCTGCAGAAAAACGGATTTCGTCTCCACCTACCGGTCCATTTTTGAATCTAAACCATGCAGACACTCAAACACCCCCAAAAAAATTCATCAAAATCGGTTCCGGCGTTCAGGAGCAGTTCAGTAACAAACACATATACTGAAATATTATATATATAAAGATAACCACTATTTGTGCGGCAGAAAAATTTGTTCACCTAATTTTACATTCAGTCTATACATACACAAAAATATTTATTTTGTTACTGAAAGAAATACATTATATTTATAACGATAGTTATAAAGGCTCATCTATTATAACTTTTGTTATTTATTTTTGTAATAAAAGAAAGTTAATAATGTTTTCATGCATTGAGTATGATTTTCAATAAAAATAATCCTTAACAATAATGAGAAATAATATCATTCGAAAAACCAAACATTCAAAAATACAATTACATAGTACAATTTGTTTATGTACATATGTATTAGGTTAACATTGTAATATCAATATCGTAAAATACACATGCAAAATATCAACTATATTTATTCTTTCTCGATTGAAAAAGCTTTAAAAAAATAAACTTAAAAATGTTGTCAATAAAAAGATAGTTCTCTCTGTTTACAAAAAAATTACTTGTAAACAAAAATTTGCATTTATTTATAATATTTCATGAAAAGAGAAAAAAAAAATATTTTTTAATACTTTTGCAAAATGTTGTCTCTGTTTGAAATATACTGCGGAATTTAAAAATATCACCACAGATGTTTTGGAGCATCAATTTGTTTTGCATTTTTATAAAAAGTATTCAAATCAGTGAAAGTAAATCCCCGACTTTGAAGTTCAATCAGGGTGAAACAGATTGCGAAACATTAAAAGAATAAAAAAGGGCAAAAATTCTTTCAAAAAATCAAAACAAAATGTAAACAGTTTAAGCATTTTCGATATTAATGTATCATTACATTTAAATATTACTCTGCTTTTAATACCATTTCTTTCTTTCTTTCTTTAATATCAGGATTTTTACTTCGTTTAATAATTCAGTGTTATTCTAAAATCGTGAAAATCTTTTAAAAAATATTTGTGAGTACATTTGATAATTAAAGTCGTCTCTTTTTGAAAAAAAAAATATTTTTCAAATACAAAAAAAGCAATTGCTAAGTATCAAAAATGCAAATATATATTAGTCCAATCAGATTTAAATGTGAAAGTGTCGTCGAAATATAGTGGCAGCCTGATGACCAAATGGCTATCGTTTCGGCCGTTGGTACCACAGGCTTCAGGTTCGAATGCTGGTTGTGGCATGGATAATTGTAAGTGGTTCGGAATCCGTAGAGTGAAAAAAAGACATCAAACTGTCCAAATATAGCAATAACCAAGTTTAATTCAGTAGAAACAGATCGCAACACATTAAAAAAAAAAGGAGAAAAATTCTTTCATTTTATTGAAAGAAGAAAAAATGTAAACAGTTTAAGCATTTCCGATATTACTGTATCATTACATTTAAATATCACTTTACTTTTAATATCATTTTTATTTTCTTAAATATCAAAATTTAACTTCGTTTAATAAATCAATATTATTCTACATCCTTCATAATTCTTTTAAAATTTTGTTTATGCATTTGATAATCAATATCGTCTCATTTTGAGCAAAGTATTTTTATTCAATTTTTACTCACTAAATTAATACTCACTGTAATTTGGTAGCCAGTAGCTTAAACAATACTCCAAAATTACTATTCACCAGTGTCATAAATTTACCCATCATTTACTGTATTTTTATTTTTTCTATACTTCAACTAACAAAAGAATTAAATTTGACAAGATAATGAATACAATGTAAAATTTAATTGCCTTTCATCGTTTCCATCCAGGCATTGTTAGTATAATAAAGTTAATTGTAAATATAATAAACACACGAAATATATATTTATACATACACACGAAATTATTGTTTACACTGAAGTGACAAAAGTCATGGGATACCTCTTAATATCGTGTCGGCCCTCCTTTCGCCCGGCGAAGTGCAGCAACTCGACGTGGCATGGACTCAACAAGTCGTTGGAAGTCTTCTGCAGGAATATTGAGCCATGCTGTCTCGATAGACGTCCATAATTGTGAAAGCGTTGATGGTGCAGGATATTGGGCACGAACAGACCTCTCGATGATGTCGATGGGATTCATGTCGGGCGATCTAGGTGGCCATATCATTCGTTGGAATTGTCCAGAATGTTCTTCAAACCAATCGCGAACAGTTGTGGCCCGGTGACATGGCGCATTGTCATCCATAAAAATCCCAACGTTGTTTGGGTACATGAAGTCCATGAATGGCTGCAAGTGATCTCCAAGTAGCTGAACATAAGAATTTCCAGTCAATGTTCGGTCCAGTCGCACCAGAGGACAAAGTCCATGCCATGAAAAAACAGCCCACACCATTACGGAGCCACCACCAGCTTGAAGAGTGCCTTGCTGACAGTTTGGGCCCATGGCTTCGTGGGGTCTGCGCCACACTCGAACCCTACCATCAGCTCTTACCAACTGAAATCGTGACTCATCGGACCAGGCCACGGTTTTCCATTCATCTAGGGACCAACCGATATGCTCACGTGCCCACGAGAGTCGCTGCAAGCGATGTCGTTCTGTCAGTAAAGGCACTCGAGTCGGTCTTCTGCTGGAATAGCCCAAGAAAGCCAAATTTCTCCGTACAGCTCTAACAGACAAGTCCCTTGTACGTCCCACATTGATTTCTGCGGTTATTTGACGCAGTGTTGCTTGTCTGTTAGAATTTACGACTCTTTGCAGACGTCGCCGGTCTCGGTCGTTAAGTGCAGGCGGTCGACCACTGCGCTGTCCATGGTGGGATGTTATGCCTGAAATTTCATACTCTCGGCACACTCTTGACACAGTGGATCTGGAAATGTTGAATTCCCTAACGATTTCCGAAACGGCATGACCCATGCGTCTAGCTCCAACTAACATTCCGCGTTCAAAGTCTGTTAATTCCCGTCGTGCGGTCATCATCACGTCAAAACCTCTTCACATGAATAACTTGAACAAAAATGAAAGCTCTGCGAAAGCACTGCGCATTTATACCTGTTCTACGCGATGGTACTGCCATCTGAAAATTTGCATATTGCTATTCCATGACTTTTGTCACTTCAGTGTATATAATAAACACACGACGTAGTTATAAAAAAAAGTGAAATGAAATTGTCGCAATCACCGATTCGAAAAAAATCTATTATTGCAAAATAATAACCTGGTGTGAAAGAATTATTTATTAAATAACTGGGGCTAGATAGCTTCCAGGAAGAAATTCCTTTCTTTTGTTATTAAGTTATTTTTCAAATACAAAAAAGTAATTGCTAAGCATAAAAAATGCCAAAATATATCAATCCAAACAGATTCACGTCTGAAAGTATGGTCCAAGTGTAGCAAAATAGCAGATTGTGTTGAAAAGATAGACATATGCTTTAATGGTATAAATGCGCTAATCGATTATCTATTAGGCTGCAAAACATTTTTAAAAGAACTCCATTTCTTGGTTTTGAAACCTTTACGCAATGCACAATCCATTCGGGCCTCAATAATCGTGTCTCGCGCTCTGGTTCTCGGTACCGCAGGCCGGCACTTTAAGCCGTAGGTCCCGGTCACATATGACTGTAGAGCGTCACGGAACCAAGCGAGACTTCTATCATAGCAGATGCTACCCCCTTTCCCTTCAACCATGAGTCCATGTGGGTTCATGGTTTGATCTAGATGTCTACCAAGTGAGGAAAGAAACAACAGAACAACAACAACAACAGAAAAAGATAGTAGCTAGTGTTATGAAAAAACGTGAGAATGCATACAGGGCTAGAAAATAATGGATTCCGAACCACTATAAGCATCCATGATACCGACGGGACTCGAACCCAAAACTTGCGGCACCGAGCCGCCCGGAGTCTCTCGTTCATTTGGCCTCAGATAAAAATGAATAAGAACTTTTAATTTCAAATAAAATTAATGAAAACTACTTGATTAAAATGAAACTATCATTCATAAAAATAATTTCAGCGATTTAATATGTAATTCATATTCTAGTACAAAAATAAGGGACTTTTCATTTCAGTATTTAAAATTTCATTTCGAAACAATTCCAATTACACAATGTCAGAAATAAAAAACAAAATTTCAAACATTATTATCATTATGCATTTTTAAAAAATTACAAAATAACTGCTTTGTTCTTTAAAAGATAAAACTAACTTCATTTAATTCTGTATTTCTTAAATTTTACCAAAAAAATGAATAATTTTTATGTAAATGTAATGAATACTATCAATCAGTAATTTTTTTTTTTAAATTAAGGTAACAAAAGTTTTGCAAATTGCAAAAAAAGGATTTATCAAGGTCACTTGATTTTTCTTTAGTAAACGCTATTCTTTTTCTAAAATAACTGGAAAGTTACAAGAATGAAGATTAAAAAAAAAGTTACTATTCTGAAATGTTATTGGGCATTTTTATTTTACTAATGTCGTCTTCGAAATCTTCTTCTTTGTCTGTATGAAAGAAGATTTCTTTCAGTTCGCTCGAGTGATTATTTCAGAGAAAAATGTCCGTATCAGTTATCATTTTATGCTATTTCTATCATTGAGTCTTATTAATGAAGAATGATGCTTTTTTTTCAGAGTATATTCATGTGAACATTTTAATTTTTAAAATAACCTTTCTTTTTTTCTCTTTCATTGTTCGAAAAGCTAAATTTTTAAAAAGAATTTGTTTTGTTACATAACAGTTAATTAGTTTAATTTAAAAAGTTCTTTTTCATTTTTTTAAATTTCTTTTAAATGTATGTAATGAAACTAATTAAAAAGTTAAAAAAAAATATGGAAAAGTAAACAGTTAGGGAAACTACCAAAAATAGAAAGCTAGATGTAACTTTTTTTTTTTTTTTTTAATAAAAGGAAAGTTAGTTTGCGGATCTTAATGGCAGAGTACTGTAGTTTGCAAAACAAAACTTTTAAGAAACATTATTTTAGTATGAATAAATTAAACCCTTTCCACAACAAAAGAGTTTCTAGTAAAGTCAAAATAATTTTATTTATCCCTTCAGTTTAATTTATAGCAAAAATACTTAAAGTTATTAATTGAAACTTTAATAAAATTAGTTTCTATTTAAATATTAAAATTCAAACAGAGATATAAGTGACATTTTGTGATGAGGATTCTACAACATACTGAATATACTGAGAATATATGTACTGGCTTATTCTTATATAGAAGTACACGGTAAATCTATTTAAATTGTAAGAAAAGAAAAAAAAAATCAAATGTATTTAAGGAATCATCACATATATGTAAAAAGTTCATAAACTCCCTGAATATGTACAACATATAATGATAATTCTGTTAGTAATATTTATTTTTGGAAAAATATATTTTTAAAGAAAACAAATATATATATATATACTTTTTAAAATAAATGCTTATCTTCTCTAAATTTTTAATTATAATTAAATTTTTATTTTACAAATCCTTATAATTTAACCATGTTAGGAATAGCCCCACTGCAGGCCTGTTGTTGTTGTTACTTATCTCCTTGATTTAGAAGTCCAGTAGATCATGCTGCATCAATAGATCGTAAACGGTCTTCCCCTCATTCAACAGTTGCCTCACAGAGGCACCCATACAATCGATGAAATGAGAGGGAGACGCGATGGCCGAACAATGACAAAGTGTCTTCTCGTCTCCATTGAAGGTCAAACTCTTAGTGGGGTCAGTCCTTAGTCTACTAAGCCGTTTGAGCAAATCTAGGACAAGAGCACTGCAAGGACATACCAGGATATTTTGGGGAAATAATAGCTAGCACAGCGTGGTTTCCATTCACGGACCTCTGGGTTATGGGCCCATCACGCTTCCACTGCGTCACTCTGCTTCAAAAATAGGGCTCGGACGGGATTTGAACCCGGGACCTCTCGCACCTAAAGCGAGAATCATACCCCTAGACCACCGAACCACCCGCAGAGCTACATGTCGTAAAAGGCGTACCCAATTTCGGGGGTTTAAGCAGGTAGGGTAAAGTCAGACTTTTCCCTTTGAGTGACCCACGTCTTCGTGCGCAATGTTAAGGACAAAAAAAAAAAAAAACAGAACCTACATTATTTTACCCTTTCTCGTGATTTGTACGGGTTCATGGACTTGGTTTAGAGGTTGCTGTCGACCAAGTCGGATAAGAAACGAAAGAAAAGCTCGAGAGAAGCAATAGCTCGAATAGTTGCCTGTGAATCGATAAATATAAACAAAATATATATTACTCGCAACATACACAAGTCTTTTACAAAGAAGAGTTTTCCCCCTAAATTAAACTACTTATAAAAAAGGAGAAATTGCTTTTTGCTTAACAGTCAAAGCGAAATCTAATTAGCTTCGCGTGTCAAAAAACTGAACAAATATTTTCATTTTTGTGCTTTTGTTGTGTGCTAGACGTCTTCACTTCAAGATGTCGAACAGAAAAAAAAAAACGGCCCTCCCTTTTATTGCATGGTGAAGGGGAATTAATTAACAGGTTTACCAAAAATCAAAATAAAGCAGCTCTACTAATTAACACTGCTAGAGAAGCCTTTAATAAGCTATTCGTTAACTTCAACCGTGCCCCACAAACACTCATCAAAAAATCACTGACAAAAGTGGAACCAGTCTCCTGGATAAAAACACGTAATGAGCATTTTAGGACTTTGTGATTTTTTTTCTCTGCTCATTCATGATATAATGAGTCAAAGATCTTCATGATGAATGTGGCTTCATTTCCAGTTTGCTCAAGATTTAAAAGGATACAGGGCGAAAAAAAAGGAAGAGTTTTCACCTAGAGTTCGTTATTATTGTTCACAGAGGCGTTCGCTGTCTTCAAATTATTTTTTTTTACTTTTCTGTATATATGTGTAATTTAAGTAAAATAGTGATCGAATAGTCTTTTGTCTTAACAAAAGACGTGCATTCATGTTTTTATATTGAACAGATCGATGTGATGAAAGATAACTTTATTTTTTCTTCCTGCATCGAAGTCAAAATTAATCATAGCTAATGCTGGTTAAAAAATATCTGGAAAGAATTTCTGCTTATGATTATAAAAAATGATTAAATGAATGATTTTTAGAAATACAGACTTCACACAAAAACTAATTTTTTCCACTTTTTCTCCAAATTTTTTTTTTTTTTTGTTCTAATGCAGCTGGCAAACACTTAGACAATTGTCTTCGATGCCTTAAGGCAAGCGCTGCACCGATGTTTATCCCTTAACACGACCCAGGAGGTGGTTGTAGCTTGTAGATAAACTACGGGTGCAGAGTAACACTACCTCCGCAACGCTCTACGATTTAGGTTAGACCGGGACGTACGGTTTAAAGAAGATTCCGAACCACTACAAACATCCCTGTTACCGCCGGGACTCGAACCCGAAGGTACCGAGCGCCAGAGCGTTAGGCACTCGGCTATTGAGGCCCTTAAGTTCTCCATATAACAAAAATAATATTTTGAGGGAAATATATATATAAGTATATCTAGTGAGGAATTTGAATGCAATATAAGAACACACATAGTGTTAGCCTAAATGGAAATCGAAATTTAAAAATCGATATTTTTAAAACTGTTCCATGTACTAGTAAAGTGAATAATAGATGAAACTAAAGAAAAATATTCCAATTTTTTTCCAAAATCGCTAACTTTTCTATGTGGTTCAAACCTTACCGTTACGTAACCAACAATTAAAAAGTTTCATGTGTAATATATTAAAAGCTCAAGAAAACAATAATAATAAATAAATAATCTATGCACAAAACAATTTAAGTTATTGCCTGTGATTCTGTTTTTTTTTTCATGTTTTTAAATGCAGCATTTTTTTTTAAACGGTTTGCTATTTTGAAGTGAGTAAATCAGTAAATGAACACACAAATTACATTAAGTAATTTCACTTTTTTCTTACTAGAAAATACTAAATGTTCTGAAGCAAAAAAAAGCTGTAAATTAAATTATCAAATATTATTTGAACTTCATATATGTATAATCCTTACATTCTAATCATTTATCACATATTTATTATGCCATAAAAGATACGATAAAACCAACATTAATTTCTGTCAATAAAAATATGTAAAACACAAATAAACTTCCAAAATCAGACAGAGACTATATTCTTCAGTTATTCTACTTAATTTGAGTGTAATTTATTAAAATATGTTAATCAAAAATCAATACATCTCAAAGCATTTACTTTAATTAATGAAGAATTCTTTAGGTTTTTAAATAATTTTTTACACGTTTCTTGTAAGATCGAAAGAAAAGGAAAACTGCTTCATCCTCGAAATCTTAAATTAATGGTCATTAAAATCTCATTTACATGTGCGAATTACTCCTTATTTATGCAAAGTTTTTTCTTTAAATTTTTCCTGTGTAGGAAAAATCAATACCCTACCAGGAGATATATATATATTTTTTTTTGCATAAAAAAAGTGATCCATTGTTAAAATCGAACTAAAAGAAAAAAAAAGAGGGATTTATTATTTTTAACAGAATTTAAAGGACTATTTCATACGGTTTTTTTTCAGATTTTTTTTATTTCGAAAATTACTTGAGTACTAAATTATATTTACTTAATATTTAAAAAAAATTATTTCAATCTTTTTGTTAGTATGGCATCGTTTTTATTCGTTAAATTTTAATGTTCTTACACTATTCTAATCATTAAAGAAAATGTTATTTGGACTATTGAAGAAAAACGTAAATCAAAAAGGAAATGATGAATTTTGAGACAAACAATTATATGAAGTAACTACAAATGAGCTTATATTATATAAATTAATCATTTCTTGTAGTTTCGGCAAGGCTATAATCGGGTGGGGTAAAGTCATACTTCTCCCTTTACGCGCCCCATGTCTTTATGCCACAATGTCAAGGTCTAAAAGAAGCTGCATTTTTTTACTCTCTATAATGACTCGTCGTTTTATGAACAAACGGGTTCAGGGACATGATCTAGATGTTGCTGTCGATTAAGTGGGATAAGAAAGAACAACAATATAAACTGTAGGTCCCGGTCTAATTAACCCAAAGTGTGCAGTAAATTACCGTAGAGTGACAAACCAAAGCCTTTATCGTCTATTTGTGGATTGCGAAACACATACAAAGTGGAATAGCCGGCAGAAAAAAAATGGGTGTATTTGTAAGAAACAAGGCATAAAACTCAACATTTTTAACAACAAATTAAAACCGACCAATCTTCTTCAATAGTGCAACAGGCCCATGATGAGCCAAGGCCGTCTGCATACTGGCAGATTCTGAAACATGGCATGCTTTTCTTTTTATGGGATACGGTTGTCAGCCCTAAGCTAAGCGGAAATATAGTCATATTTGGCTTCCAAATTTTTTTCTGAATCTATGGTTTCAATCTATTTCAAAATGATTTCTAAATCTATGTGCCTGATGGTCGAGTGACTAGCGTTCTGACGCTTGATGGCACAGGTTTCGGGTTCGAGTTCCGGCGGTGGCATGGATGCTTTTAGTGATTCGGAATCTTCAAGCCGTAGGTCCCAGTCTAATAGAACTGCAGAGAGCTGGGCGTAGGACTGACAACCCTTTCCCGTAAAAGAAAAACATCTCTTGTCTCGAAATCTGCTAGTAGGCAGACGGTCTGGGCCCACAATTGGGCTGTTGCGCCACTGATGAGGATGATAATATAAAGTAGATTCCGAACCACTACAAAATTCCATGGCTCCATGGACTCGAACCAGAAACCTGTGGCACTGAACGCTCGTCGCTCAGCCATCAGGCCCCAAACTCAACAATATTAACTTAAATAATCAAAATAATTTACTATTTATTTTAAAGTCGCCATGACTATGCATATCTTTAAACCAATTTTAAACTCTAAACTAATTTTCATGTTATTAAAAACGTTTCTTGGTGAGAAATGGAACATTAAGTTAATTTTGAATATTCTTTGACATTTTACATTAATGTTAAAACTTACATAAAAATTAATCTCATTATTCAAATTTGGGTTTAAACTCTTAGAGATATAACGCAAATTTAAATGCCAAAATAGCTAGCCTGATCACTGAAAAGGCGTTTGTGAAATTTAGTGTTTACTGCTGCATGTATGAGATAACTAAACTTTTAAAATAATTTTACTTAAACACACAATTTAACCGAGTTCTGTTGCGGGAACGAATTACGTTCATTCTACACATTAAATGAATTTAAGCAACCACTATGTATTAATTTCATTCATATGTATTCATTCATAATCGTTGCATAATGTATATTCTTAGCATCATAGCATATGAATCCCGAGCTCATTGTAAGTTTCGAGTGTTCATGTGAAATTTTATATCATAACTGCTGATGTAGAAAGCATGAGCTTATAACAATGATTTTAATGTTCCTGTTTACCCTTGTGCCCCCTTATAATGAGATAAATTTATGTCGCTTATTATTTCAGAGGTTGTCGTGTTTTCGATATGTCCTGGGTTGCCAAATGAAAAAATTATGTAAACGATATCAAAAAAGCAATCGAAATTTAATGATGAACTTAGAGGCCTGATGGCCGATTGGCTAGCGCTCTGGCGCTTGATAACGCAGGTTTCGAATTTGAGTCCCGCCTGTGCCTTGGATGTTTGTAGTGGTTCGGAATCCACTTTAAGCAGTAGGTCCCGGTCTAATAGGATCGTAGAGCTTTGCGCGGGTATTGTTACTTACGTCCGTAGCTTATCTTCAAGCTACATGCATCTACTGGGTAGTGCTGGTGAGTAACGTCGCCGCAGCACTTGCCGTATGGCATCATAGACAATTGTCTAAGTGTTTGCCAGCTGCATTAGAAAGAAAAAAACTTTTATGAACTTCGAATATTTTATTTTAAGTTCAATTAAAAATTGCACAGCTCGGTCACCAGTGACGGATTTCTGGAACGGGAAGCCTCGGTAGTGACTTAGACAATGCTTCTTGCCAATATTATAAAAGCTTCTCTCAACAAAAGTCAAGTAGCCTGGTGTAATTTTTCCGGGTTTCTCCCATACGACACACACATTCTTGAAATGAATTGCCTTATAAGTCCTCCAGAAAGGTATTGTCATCTCACCATCACAATCTGTGGGCTGTTTGGTTCATACATAAGAACAAGAGGTCCACTGATGTTCAACAAAAAATGTGTTCAACCAGAATTCAAGATGACTAAGGACATGTTGAAAACACAAAACACGGGGATAACACGAGGTCCTCTGAGGTTCAACAAAAAATCTGGATAACCGTATTAAAAGGGGACTCAGAGCGATACAAAGACCTCTGAGGATCAAACTAAACTCTGTATAGTCATACTATAAGGGGCATAAGGATAACACGAGGTACTCTGAGATTCACCAAAAGTCTGGATAATCTTACTAAAAGGGTACTCAGGGCGATACAAATACCTCTGAGGATCAAAATAAAATATGTATAGTCATACAACAAGGGGACACAGGTCAACATAAGGTTGACCTTAAGTTCAACAAAAATTCTGGATAGCCATACTATAAGGGGAGACCACAAGGACTTCTAATGTGCAACAAAAAAATGTGTGCAAATGTGTGCAAAAATGTGTAGTACAGGCAGACTCATGACATTATGGAAACACAATGCCCACTAATGTTCAAAAAAACTGTGTGCAACAATATTATAATGCGTCTCTGAACATAAGGGTCTCACGAGGCCCATTGAGGTACACTCTAAAAAAATAAAGGTAAATCACTAAGAAACAATAAATTTTCCATAAAAATTAAAACTCACAAAAAAATCAAAAGAAAAGATTTATAAAAAAAATTAATCTCCTGAATAAAAAAAAATACTATTTAATTGAACGAACGTAGTGATGGGATATTTAAACATCAATTTCCAAGCACCGTTGTTTTGATGATATTAAAAATAATATACATGGGAATAAATTTAAAAATAAATTATTTCCACGTTCTTTGTCATTTTAAATTATTGTTAAAACTTACATAAAATTAATATCATGTTTTCAAAGCACAAACTCTTAGAGATATACCCAAAATTTAATAATAAACAATTTAAATATTTAATGCTGTGTGTATGAAATAACCAGACATTGAAAACTTAATGCTTAGCAGAATAGAGAGCATTTTGCTGTCTGCCTGCAGTGAATGAATTACATTAATTTTACTCACTAAATAACTTTGTATAGTTGTTGCCTACTTTTATTAACTTTAATAGTTGACTTGACTTGACTTAACTTTAATAACTTTGTATAGTATTCTATCCTATGCGTGACATCAAATTACAGGAATGCACAAGCTCATTTTGCATTTTAATTATTCATGGGGAATTTTATATCATAATTGCTTATACAGAAGAAATGACTCTAAACTAATGATAAGGTATTCTCAGATCCTTTTAAAAGTTTTACATTTGCCTCTCAAGCATTTTTACAAGATAAAAAATTATTTTAATATTTTAATTAAAAGTTCAGAAATTATTGTAATTATAACTCCTTCCTCCAACTTAAAAAAATAAGGAACATAGAAAAGCCAAGAATGGATTTTTAAATTAAAACAAAATTATTATACGTATATATACAGTACGTGCACTGGATCGACCCCCCCCCCTCGCCCGTACTAAATGAGTAACAGCGGTACAGCCGTTGCTTATGACATAAAGCTTAACTGTCTCTGTATTGCTAGATGCATTAGAACAATGTATAGTACATTATAACTTTCATACTAGCGTTATTCTTAGTATAAACATCCAATAACACACACACACACACACACAGAGAGAGAGAGAGAGAGAGACCTGATGGCCAAGTGAATAGAGCTTGAATCCACAGGTTTCGCGTTAGAGCCCCGGCGAATTTATAGATGCTTTTAGCGGTTCGGAATCCACTTTAAACCATATGTCTCGGTCTAATAGGATCATAGAGCTTTGTGGAGGCAGTGTTACTCGCGTTCCTAACATATCTTCAAGCTACACAGACTCCCTGGGTAGTGCTAAATGAGTAACGTCGGCGCAGCCCTTGCTTATGACATAAAGTAGCAGTCTCTGTATTGCCAGCTGCATTAGGAAATATATATATATATATATTATTGAATGTTTATGCTAAGAATACCATTAATATGAAAGTTATAATGTACCATACTATTTCATTGCAAAGAGAATACGATAAAGTATCATTATTTTGTTTAAAACGTTATCCCCTTATTAGAAAGCAATTGTAATCTTGAAATAATTAAGAAACAAAATTATTGAATTCGAAGAATTTGAAAATTATTGAATTCGAAGAATCATCTTTTCCTCTGAATTCTTATAAATTAAATTATTTCTAAAATAATAATTGAAGTTTCAAAATTACGTAACTTTAAATAATCCTTTTTTAACATTCAGAACTCAGTTCTCATAACTCTTTGCATTTTTTATAGCAACCACGAAAATTAAGATACCAAATAAAAATACCAAAAAAAAAATTATAAAGTGTCTTTATTATAAACTGTTTATTTTACAAACTGTAAAAAAAAAAAACTAAAGTGAAGCAATCAATTATTTTTATACTATCGCAATTTTTTGTACAAAAACTTTAGAGAAATTTTATATTCAAAAGTTTTCTTTATTATGGGATGACAAGGAATTTACTTTGATTGATTAATTCACCACATTTTTTTTAAAGAATGTTTATCATAACTTGGCGTTCCGCCTTGAATAAAAGTGGCACACTTTCTAATATCATGATAGGTGATGGTTTGACTAAGATTGAATTTCGAGATTTGTCATCTTTTTGTATGCGGATTTGATGTATTGGCTGCAATGTTTATTATAGATTCAGCCAAGAACTGTTTTAATCAAGTTTGCTGATGCCTCCTAAAAGTTTTCGCTTAGTTTACCCTGCATAAAATAAAATGCATTGCTTTAAAGCAATTTAATTGTTTTTTTATTTTTTTTATTTACATTTCGTTTTAATTATTTAGAATGAATTTGTATAATCTAATCACAATATGCATCTTAAAAGCATTGTTTTTCCGCTATTAATATCAAAAAGAAATATTGCATTCTTAGCATGTTGATGCATATTGGGATTAGATTAGACAAATTCATTATGGATGACTTTTTTTTTTTTTTTTTTTTTGGTAAAATATTCTCTAGATCTGTAGCAAGAATAATTTTAAACAGCAATGTGTATTTTTGTATGCAGAGTAGATGTGTCGGCTACAATCTTTATTATAGATTCCCAGCAGAACTGTTTTAATCAAGTTTGCTGATACTTTCTAAAAGTTTTCATTTTCTACCATGCACAAAAATAAAATTGCTTTAAAGTAATTTAATCGGAAGTATTTTTTTAAAATTTTATTTACATTTCGTTTTAATTATTTAGGATGCATTTAAAAAGCATTGTTCATTTTAAAAGCATTGTTTTTCATTTATTATTAAGAAAAAGAAATAATATATCCTAGTTTTGAATACAAAAAGTTCATCTTTTAATCAGCAGTCCTATTATCATCACTATTAAGAATGGATGCCAATGCGGAATTTTTTTTTTTCGATGAAGCATCATCTGTACCTGTAGCACGGATCATTCCAGTTTAAAAGCAAAATTTAACAAAAAAAAAAGCTTTTATGAAGGTTAAAAATCTTATTTAAGTCTTTATGAAAGTTAAAAGACCTTTAAAAATTTATTTATGAAAGTTATAAAGCCTTGTTTCTTAAAGACAAGAACAAAAACTATCTGACGATGGAGGCGTATTTCTCAAGATTTGGTTTGGTTTGTCGCTCTAAGTTATTTTGTGCACATTGTACGCTATTTACACCGGGATTTATAGTTTATCGTGGATTCCGAATCACCCAGAAACACCCATGCCACCGCCAGGATTCAAACTTAAAGTCTGTGGTATCAACGGCCAGAGCACTAGCCAATTGGCCATCAGGACACAGTGTTTTCCACACTGTTGTTGGCAAATTTAAGTGTATTCTTACAGGACCCAGTGGTACAACGTTGAATCTGTTACATCTCTGCTATTCTAGTGGCATATAAAAATGTTAGTGCCTTACCTTTAAAAAAAATTAGAACTCTTAAGGGAAGTCACCACCAGTCTATCAACGTTGTGGAGGAATGTTTGCAAGAAAATCATCTTAATAAAAATTAGTCCACATAATATTACGCTGTCTACGTCAACTCAAGTGTTTATTCAAAAGTTTTAACAATAAAAGTCATCTTAAAATATTAGTCCACATAAGATTACGCTGTCTACGTCAACTCATGTGGTTCGCCAACTCAATGTTCCTTCAAGAGTTTTAACAATGGGGCTTGATGGTCGAGTGGCTTGTACTCTGGCTCGCGATAGCACAGGTTTCGGGTTCGAGTTGCGGTGGTGCCATGAATGTTCATAGTGGTTCGGAATCCACTTTAAGCCGTATGCAAAGCTTTCTGATTCTGATCACCAAGTCATATCTTGCATATTTACATTAATAAGCAAATAAAAATTGCATAATGGCGTAAAAATGTAAAAGATAACTCATTTTTTTAATAAGTAAATCATTTCAATAAAGTACTACAAGTGGAGAATAAATCAGAACTAATTTTCTTAGTGACAATCTTTTTTTTTTATTTCTAGGGGAAAAAAGTACGTAGAATCCATGCCTTGAAGCAATTAAATCATCTTAAGGTTTTCTCTTAAATCCACTTTTTTATTTCTTCTTTATTTTTCAACTTTCTTTTTATTACTTTAGATATACAAAAAAGAATTTTAAAAAATAATAGATTGGAATGTTACAATTAACGTCATTTTTTATTTTCTTTATTTCAGATAGGTCTCACTTTCGTATAAAAATTAAAAATGTATATCCCTTGAAAATGATCTTGTGATTGTTTAGTACTTATTCATAATACATAAAGGAAAAACTCATCTCTGTGAAATTGTTCTTTTATTTAAAAAGTGAATTCTATTTTTCGTTTTTTTTCTTTCTGTTTATTCCAGCATTCATTTTTTTGCACACTCTCAAATCTTACTTTTGTTTAAATATAACACAAAACTTTATTTGATTAAAATATATCAGAAGGAATTACTTTTCAGTTAGTGTATGAAGTCCAAAAAAAGCGAGATTTATTTCTGTCTAGGTGTATTAGAAATGTTTTTCTAATTTAGTATGCATCGTTTAAAATTGAAAAAAAGAGGAAAAAAAAATGAAGATAAATTTAATTAAAAAAATAAGCTGTGTTAATTAAGTTTGTATTATTTAAATTTAGCAATAAGAATAATTAAACGAAAGTGGATTTAATCCTTACAATCTGTATGCACTAAAACACAATGCAATTTCGATAACAAATACACTGAAGTGACAAAAGTCATGGGATAGCAATATGCAAATTTTCAGATGGCAGTAGCATCGCGTAGAACAGGTATAAATGCGCAGTGCTTTCGTAGAGCTTTCATTTCTGTTCAAGTTATTCATGTTAAGAGGTTTTAACGTGATGATGACCGCACGACGGAAATTAACAGACTTTGAACGCGGAATGTTAGTTGGAGCTAGACGCATGAGTCATGCCATTTCGGAAATCGTTAGAGAATTCAACATTCCCAGATCCACTGTGTCAAGAGTGTGCCGAGAGTATGAAATTTCAGGCATAACATCCCGCCATGGCCAGCGCAGTGGTCGACCGCCTGCACTTAACGACCGAGACCGGCGACGTCTGCAAAGAGTCGTAAATTCTAACAGACAAGCAACACTGCGTCAAATAACCGCAGAAATCAATGTGGGACATTAGAACTGTGCGGAGAAATTTGGCTTTCTTGGGCTATTCCAGCAGAAGACCGACTCGAGTGCCTTTACTGACAGAACGACATCGCTTGCAGCGACTCTCGTGGGCACGTGAGCATATCGGTTGGTCCCTAGATGAATGAAAAACCGTGGCCTGGTCCGATGAGTCACGATTTCAGTTGGTAAGAGCTGATGGTAGGGTTCAAGTGTGGCGCAGACCCCACGAAGCCATGGACCCAAACTGTCAGCAAGGCACTGTTCTAGCTGGTGGTGGCTCCGTAATGGTGTGGGCTGTTTTTTCATGGCATGGACTTGGTCCTCTGGTGCGACCGGACCGAACATTGACTGGAAATGCTTATGTTCAGCTACTTGGAGATCACTTGCAGCCATTCATGGACTTCATGTACCCAAACAACGATGGGATTTTTATGGATGACAATGCGCCATGTCACCGGGCCACAACTGTTCGCGATTGGTTTGAAGAACATTCTGGACAATTCCAACGAATGATCTGGTCACCTAGATCGTCCGACATGAATCCCATCGAGCATTTATGGGACATCATCGAGAGGTCTGTTCGTGCCCAAAATCCTGCACCATCAACGCTTTCACAATTATGGACGTCTATCGAGACAGCATGGCTCAATATTCCTGCAGAAGACTTCCAACGACTTGTTGAGTCCATGCCACGTCGAGTTGCTGCACTTCGCCGGGCGAAAGGAGGGCCGACACTATATTGAGATGTATCCCATGACTTTTGTCACTTCAGTGTAATGTCGTATATATTTCTTGCAAAGCCAATTTGCAAAATTTGAATACAATATATTGTTTTGTTATTTATATTTGTGAAAGGATTACGATAATCCACATATGTTTCTCTTATACGTAAACAGTTTTAATATTCCAATTCATTAAAAACTTATATTTATTTATAAGTAAAACGATTTATTTTTCCTTTTTTAAAACAATTTGTTGTTATTTGTCTTAACATAAGAGAAAGTTTTTGCATTATGATAAAAGTAACAGTAACTTTTTACATTACATATATGCATGTATAATGAAGTTGAAATAAAATATTTAACAGTTCTTGTAATAGTATGAAAAAAGAAAAAAAATGAGATAAATTTAATTAAAAAGATAAGCTACGTTAATTAAGTTTGTAACATTTAAAGAGAGTAATAAGAATAATTAAACGAAAGTGGATTTAATTCTTAGAGTTGGTATGAAATAAAAACAATGCAATTATGATAACAAATAATGTGGCATAGATTACTTTCCAATGAAAATATATATATCACCAATTTTTAAATTAAATAAAATATATAGTTTTGTTATTTATATTTACAGAAGGATTACGATAATCCGTATGTATTTTGTTAATATGTAAATAATTTTAATATTCCAGTCTATTAAAATCTTATATTTATTTATAATTAAAACGATTTCTTTTTTTCTTAAAAAAAAATGTTGTTACTTGTTTTAACATGACAAAGTTTTTGCATTTTAATAACAGTAACTTTTTACATTGCATATATGCATGCATAATGAAGGTTGAAATTTAAAATTTAACAGTTATTGTAATAGTATGCAAAATTCTATTAACCAAATTTTAAATTGATTGAGATTTTTCTGAGAAGAAAATTTTGAGATTTTAATTACAATCTTGATGATAAATTTGTAAATGGACCAATGCATAAAACAACACATAAAACTAGGTAAAATGTATCGGTTTTGCATATAAAGTGTCTTTTTATATTTAACAATAGATTTAGTCAGAAATTACAAAAATTCTAATAAAGATGCCATTTCTTTAAAATTCTAAACCTATTATATTTATCAAGAACACAGCTGAAAATTATTAAAACATTTAATTAATTTAATTAAAAACAACTATTATAGTTTTCATACAAAAACATTAGTGTTTTGTATAAAACCTAACAAAACTTAAATTTGTATAAAAAATATAATAATAAATATTTATACTATTGGTGCCACTATCAATAATCATTTTTTACAAATATAAATATAAAACTTTTCAATGAAAGCATTCTTAATCTGATAAGTCTGATAGCAACATCTGTTATAGTCACTGATTTCAGAAAAGATTTGATAATTATTGATAGAAAGCACCTAATTGACCACATTTTTAAGAATGCTTTTTATAAGTTAGCGTTCAACCTTGAATAAACTGGATAAAAGTTCTTGAGTGCCTTAATTCATTAATTAAATTTATTTAATTAATCTTAGTTTTTTATTTGAGATTTAAGTTGCATGTATCTACCAATAGATGGCGCCAGATAAAGTTAAAAAAATGAATGAAAATTAGTTATAAAGGCTTATAATAATTTTAATAATTATTTATTTTATTAAATTATTTATAAGTAATTATTTTTTCTGTAATAGGCTGTGGATAAAAAAGCAAGTTGATCCTGAATTAAAAACTTAGTGTGTTATATTCTGCTCCCATTTGAAAAGATGCAATAATATGAAGTCCTGCGAAATTGGAACATTTATGAAAACACTTCTACAAATATTTTTATTCCTAGTACGTTGCAATTTTCTTTTATATCAAATTTTCAGTATTACGTACCAATGGATATTATTGTGTATGGAAATGGGAAATTTTATGTTCGCCACAAATCAACGATCCCATTACGATGAGAAAGGGCTTTCTGTTCAATGTAATAATGTTGCATCTAAATTTCAGATCGTAGGAAACAATGCATTCCTATCAACGGATATGCATTCTTTTATCGCTCGCTGCAATATATTCCCATTTAAAAAGAACTGGACTCGATTCGACAAAAGCTTTTATGAAAGAAATCCATTTAGAAGACGGGGACAGTTTGTGTCTTTCTCCCAACCCCTTCTGCGTGGAGAGAGAGAGAGAGCAATGCAATAAATTCGCAAATAAATAAAATGCAGTGTTTTAAACGACTTTACCCCGCAAAAGAGTGTCGCAGACCCCCGTACCCATCTGTCAGCCGAAGCACTTCCCCCCCTCACAGCAATTTGCTGGAGTAACTGAGATGGCACGCCAGCCGATAAAGAACATTGCGGGGGTGGTCGTGTTGCACACATGATGAATACTTCTGTTGAGCGGATTGGTTCCAGTTAATGCAAAATTTGATCTGCAGTTAATCCTTTAAAGGGTTTGGTAAATGTAGGGTCGTAAAACTGCAGAACATCTGCCTGTCTTCAAATTTTTAAGATTATTCCATTTCCATTATGCACAAGGTCATCCAAAATCTAGGAATTTTTTTAAAAATTAGTTATTTGAAACCTTCTGAACATAGAAAGAGGTCCTTTTCAAGGGAAGGATGAATACGGACAGGATATTTATTTTTGTGACCAACAGACGGCACATGACGTAGTAAATATGTCAGATAGATTAATGAAAAATAAATGGTCAATACGCTGTTCATCATTTATCAAACCAGTTGTCCGATGAGGGAGCAGACTGATGATCAATTGGCTACTTCTCTGGCCTTTGGTACCACAGACTTCAGGTTCGAATCCTGGCGGTGGTATGGAGGCTTGTTAGTGCTTAGGAATCCCCGTTAAACTGCAGGTCGCCGTTTAATTAGCATAAAGTGGGCACACAATGATTTGGGGTCCATGGATGTTTGTGGTGGTTTGGAATCCACTTTAAACCATAGGTCCCAGTCTAAAATCACAGTAGAGCGTTGGCGTCTCCTTTTTAGATATCTGCCAGAAGGCAGACTGCCTTGGGCTAATATGGAGCTGTTGCGCCACTGATAATGATATATGTATATATATATATATTATATATATATATATATATATACATAAAATCTGCAATGAAAAAAACCAACTTCACTGTGAAGGTTTGGTTTGTCGCTCTACTGTCATTTCGTGCACACTTTAGTCTAAACAGACCAGGACCTACAATTTAACGTAGATTTCGAACCATTCACAAACATCCATGTCTAGGCCAGGATTCGAACCTGTGGTACCAAAGGCCACCACAAAGCATTTGCCACCAGGCCGCTCACCGTGAAGGAGCTGGAAACTTGTAGAAATTTGTAGATGTCATGCTTACTTTAAAAAAAATGCCTTCCATTAGGAAAAAGGATGCCCTTCCATGTCATACTTCCGTAATACTAGTCTTGAAAATAAATGTCCTTTCATATCAAAACTGCTTTTCAGTCAACAGTTAATGCTAAACAGTTAATGTCTTCCCTTAACCACAAAATGTTTAATTGACTAGTTTCCAAAATTAGGATTAAGGTGGACATCAAACAAAATGCTCGATTAGTTTTGAACATAAATTAAATCAGAATACGGCTACAGATAAAAAATTAACTTTCGAATTGAACATCTTAAACTGCAACTGTAGCTTCATGCTCAGCTAGTGACACGCCGATGTCTTTCGTGTGACTCTCTCCATTGCGTGATAGTTATATTTGAAATATTTAGCGATTATAATTTTTTAAATCAAATTATTTATTATTTTTTTTTTTTTCAAGAAATATTTTAAATAGGTGAATTGATCCAGTTTCTGTTAATTAAAAAAATACACTTTTAATATTAGAAATTACGTTCTATTTTTTTCTACTGTATTACATACTATGAGATCAATCTTTTAGCTATAACGCGATAACCTGAAGGATATATATATATATATATATATATATATTTAATTCAACAATGATTATTGGCTAAAACATGGTCCGTATTAAAAATCCGCTCACCAGTAAACGTGACCTATATTGGCAACTTGAAGGCAGGGTTATATATACATATATATATATATATATATATTGTTCTAATGCAGCTGGCAAACACTTAGACAGCTTGGTTTTGTATGCTTAAAGCAAGCGCTGCACAGATGTTACTCACTTTGCATTACCCAGGAGGCGCATGTAACTTGAAGATAAGCCACGGATGCGGAGTAACAATGCCCCCGCAACGCTCTACGATCCTATTAGGAGCGGCACCTACGGTTTAAAGTGGATTCCGAACCACTACAAACATCCATGGCACCGCCGGGACTCGAACCCGAAACCTCTGGTCGAGCGCCACCCACCGCCATTCAGGGTTCCATATATATATATATATATATATATAATTAACGACAAGTCAATAATGTATGACAGTAATTCAACAATGATTTTAGCCAAATAAATGGTTCATATTAAAAATACTTTACAACAGTATAGAGGACATATAATGTGATAGCCCGATGGTAGGGCCAATATACATACTTTTTAATTCTCAACAATTATTATTGCCAAAAACAGGGTCCATATTAAAATTAGGTTTCAACAGTGTACATACCATTGCCACTATATAATAAATTCAAAATCCCCATGTCTGGTTCCTTATGTATTTGTAAGCAAGACATATTTTCAAAAGAAATATATTTGGTACCCTTTCCAAAATAAATAAAAGTCTATTAATAAAAAACATTTGCTTTTTCGCGTTTAGTTTTTTTTAAAAATCGAATTAAAAATACTAAATTGATTAATGTAATTTTGAAGTATAAAGTTTTTTATAATACATTATTTATTTAAATATAAATAAAGTAATTTTGATAGTATGCATATCCCAGAACTACAGTATGCAAAATAAGTGGTTTTTTATGGGAATTTATTCTATTTACTTAGTGGTGGAGTTAGTATTGTTTTGACAATGGCAGTAAAATGTGTTCATTTAATCATTTGAAATATTAGTAAAATTGCAATGAAAGCTAAACTACTATCAAAAACAAGAAACTGATTTATTAAAAACGAAAAGATATTGTTTTTTATGTCAGCTGGCGAAATTATGTGCGAGTTTTTTTAAAAACCAGTTTTTTCATGCTTGTATTTGGTTCCTTTTTTTTTTTTTTTTTTTTTTTTTTTTATTCCTACGAGAAATAATTTTTACTGAACGTTCTTTGAAGATATGCTGTTGAGTTGATATTGAAAATCACTCTTTTATTGGTATTAATTTTACAAAGGTGATTTGTTTTGGAGGGTGGAGGATTCAAAGTTGCAATTTTATGCAAACTTCTATTTGAAGTTCTCGTAAGAAATGATTAAGATGCTAAAAAAATGAAGAAATGATTTATTTATATTATATTGGCCCATTTGAATTTATTTTATATAATTGTTTGTTTTCAAATTCATATTTTCCTTCATCATTTATGTTTGCCCTTAAAAGTTTCAAGTACAATTTTCTATAATGATTAGAATAGAGTAACAACATTAAAAATTGACAAATAAAAGTGATACCATACTAACAAAAAGATGAATTAAATTCTGAGAAAGAAATGATTATCGACAACTACAAGAAATGATTTATTTAAATGCATAGTCCAGTCACATTAATATGACCACCACCTAATTTCAACATCATCTTGAAATAACCCATCACAAAAGGCAGGTGGCGGCATATTGCAGTGGAATGTATATAAAGAATTCCACTTAATACCACTTAAATACCACTTAATACCACATTCCACACTCCAATGAAAGCCAAAATATACAAGAGTGTATATTCTGGCTTTTGACAGGTGGTCACATTAATGTGACTGGAATGTGTATATACGATTAACTAATTTCTATGCTTAATTGAAAATATGTTAATTAACGAATTTAAAATTATTGGTTTAATCATTATTTGTTTGATTCTTTATTCCTACGTGTATGAAATATGTTTTTTTCCCGGAATTTTTTCTTTTTTTTTTCTCGATTTGTTTCACTTCTTAGTATGTTGATAAAGTTGTATTTTTGCCTACATTTAAGATAAATTATGATGTAATATATAGTTTCCAATACTATATATATATACAGTCCTGTCACATTAATGTGACCACCTGTCAAAAGCCAGAATATACATTCTTGTATATTTTGGCTTCAAGTGGAGTGTGGAATGGGGCATTGAGTGCTATTTAAGTGGTTTTAAGTGGAATTCTTTATATTCACTCCACTGCAATGTGTTTCCACCTGCCTTTTGTGATTGGTTATTTCACGTTGACGTCGAAAGTAGGTGGTGGTCACATTAATGTGACAGGACTGTGTAATATAAGTTCACTTGAATACCATGCTGAGTATACCGGTTCTCGTTAGATCACCGAAGTCAAGCATCATTGGGCGCGGTCAGTACTTGGGTGGGTGACCCCCTGGGAACCGCGTGTCGTCGGCATTCACAAATTTTGGACCTGAATGGCCGAGTGTCTAGCGCTCTGGCGCACGGGTACCACAGGTTTCGGGTTCGAATCCCGGTGGTGCCATGGATGTTTATAGTGGTTCGAAATCCACTTTAAGCCGTAGGTCCCGGTCTCTTATGACTGTAAGAGCGTCACGAGCAGAAGTCAGAGCTTCTACCTACGTGTGCTCCATCAGAACAAGAAGCTGCACCCCCTCTCTCCTCCTCCTTCCGTGAGGGGACGACAACAACAACAAGTTACTTTATATAATTGTTTCAAAATTCATCTTTTTTCTTTTTTGATTTATGTTTTATCTTTAATAGTTCCAAATAATATTTTCTTTAATGATTAGAATAGAGTAAGAACATTAAAACTAACCATTAAAAATGATACCCTACTAACAAAAAAAAAAAAATTAGAAGTAATTTTTAAAACTTTAAGTAAATATAATATATTACTCAATATATTTCCCTAAGTACCTCTTCGAAATAAGAAAACTGTTAATAAAAATGTCTCAAATAGTCATTTTATATTCTTTTAAGAAATAACTCATCCCTGTTTTAATAATGTAATATCCATAGTTTTTAACAATGGATCACTTTTTTATGTAAAAAATGTAATTTTGTATCCTAGTAGGGTATTGATTAATACTCCACATGAAAAAATTTAAAGAAAAAAACTTTGCATAAATAAGGAGTCTCCGCACACTTTTTTACGTGTAAATGAGATTTTAATGACCATTAATTTAAGATTTCCGTTGATGAAGGTGTTTTTCTTTTTTTCATCTAGGAAGGAAAAAATTACTGAAACGTGTTAAGAATTATTTAAAAACATAAAAGAATTCTTCATTAATTAAAAGTGAAGGTTTTTGAGATGTATTGATTTTTGATTTAGATGTTTTGAAGAAATTAGCCTCAAAGTAAGAAGATTATCTGAGGAATATAGTCTGCCTTAGAGTTTAGAAATTTTTATTGTGTTTAAAAATTTATGATGGTCCTATCTTATATTTTATGGCATAATATATGAATGATAAATATAAAAAAGATAAAAAATATATTTGATAATTTAAATTACAACTTTTCTCACGTCATATAACATTTGTATTTTCAAAAAAGTAAAATTGTTTTATGTAATTATTATGTTTATTTACTAGTAAATCCAAATTCAGTGTAGAAGCATGAAAAAAAAAACATACCTATAGAAGTCAAATTTTATTTGTTTTGTGCATCCATTATTTATTTATTTATTATTTTAATTTTTCTACTTGGACATTTAACAATGTTACATATGAATCATTTGAATTATGGTTCCTTTATGGTAATGTTTAGGCACTTACAGTCGATATGAATCTCTCATACAGTCTCCTCAAAGTCTACTTTTTTTTTTTTTCAAAACAGTCCTGCTTGAGCATGTTATAAAAGTGGGCTAAAACGTCTATAGGCTGACATACAGATGACGCTACTAGTATTAAATCTATATGAGTTTTAGTTAGCCCTAACCTTCAAAATACACGTGTATAAATTTGACAGCTGACACTATTAGTATGTGAGTTATAGCATTTTTAGTGAAGCAACTTTTTGTTAGATTGAAAAAATGGATAAAAAAGGAATTTCGTGTGTTAATAAAGCATTGCTTTTGGCGAAAAATACATTTTGAAGCCAAGGCGTGGCATGATAAAACATTATTCGGACTTTGCACCAAGAAAATCAACCGTAGAGAAGTGGTTTGCTAAATTTAAACGTGGCGAAATGAGCACCGAGGTCGATGCACGCAGTCGACGCCCCAAAGAGGCTTGTTACCGACGAAAACATCAAAAAAGTCCACAAAAATAATTTATCATAACCGTAAAGTGAAGTTGATTGAGGCCCTAAAGATATCAAAGAAACGTGTTGGACATATCGTGAATGAATATTTGATATGCGAAAGCTCTGTTCAAAGTGGGTGCCGCTCACCCTAATCGACCCAAAACAACAAAATGAATTGATGTTTGGAGAGCTGTTCAATCGCAATAAACCCGAATTTTTACATCGATATGTGACAGTGGATGAAACATGGCTCCGTCATTTCACACACCGGAGTCCAATCGACAGTCAGCCGAGTGAACTGCACGTGATGAATACTCAAAAATGCTATAACTCACATAGTAATAGTGCAACAGCTGTCAAATTTATACACGTGTTCTTTGAATGTCAGGCTAGTCAAAAATTGTATGCATTTCATACTAGTAGCTCCATCTATGTGTCAGCCTACGAACTGTTCAGCCCACCTGCTAAACAATTCCGCCTTCTTTTACTTTCATGTTAACTGACGTGCTCTGGGAATAGCCAAAAGTGGGGTTTTTCTGGAGTTTTTATATCTGTAAAGCCTTTTGTGTCAATTTGTATTAAGGTACCCATAAAGTCTGTTTACAATTTCAACATTTCAAAAGACAAAAGGAAAAGGAAAGAGCGTAAATTTAAATTATCACAAAAGTTAGGCGTATATTTAAAATTTTTTTTCTTACGTGGTTTTATTTAATTTAATTTCAATTAATTTAATTTAAGTGCAGTGTATTTGTATTATAATAATTTGAGCCCCATCAATGATTGAACGAAGCACATTGAAATGGCACTCGATTTCTTTGCATGTTCTCTGTGAATGCAACTTCATCCATTGTAAAGGCCATCACCGATGCTCTACTTTAGATATGAGTCACATCCACCTTTGTTCACTGTTGACATATAACGAATCTTCATTCGTTATCAGTCATTCGTACCTTTAAGTGAAGTGTGGAATGTGGTATTTAAGTGGTATTAAGTGAAATTCCTTATATACACTCCACTGCAATGTGCTCCCCACCTGTCTTTTGTGATTGGTTATTTCACGTTGACGTCGAAATTAGGTGGTGGTCACATTAATGTGACTGGACTGCGTGTATATGTGTGTGTGTGCGTGAGTGTTCTTCTATTGCATTCAGATTCATCACTGATATATTCATATATTTTCTCCCCCTCAAAATACTATCTCTTGCTTATATGGAGAACTTTATTATTTTTTTGTATGAAGTCTGCATTAATAAAAATTAATTTTTTTAATCACATCTTACAATCCTTAGCAGAAATCCATTTTTTATTTTTTCAACTAGCATTTCCTATATTAATAGATCGATTTTGACTTTTGATACAGCAAGAAGAAAGAAAGTTATCTTTCATCACATCGATCTATTCAATATCAAAACATGAATGCACGTCTTTTGTTGAGAAAAAACACTACATGAGCTCATTAGTTTACTTAAATTACACATATATACAGAAAAAAAAAAGAATTTGAAGACAGCGAACGCCTTTGTGAATAATAATAACGAATTCTTGGTGAAAAACTCTTCCTTTTTTTGCTTTGTATCCTTTTAAGTCTTGAACAAATTGGAAATAAAGCCACCTTCATCATTAAGCTCTTTGACTCATTATATCATGAATGAGGAGAGTAAAAAAAATCACAAAGTCCTAAAATGCTCATTATGTGTTTTTATCCAGGAGACTGGTTCCACTTTTGTCAGTGATTTTTTGACGAGTGTTTGTGGGGCACGGTTGAAGTTAACGAAGAGCTTATTAAATGCTTCTCCAGCAGTGTTAATTAGTAGAAAGTACTTTATTTTGATTTTTGGTAAACCTGTTAATTAATCCGCCTTTCACCATGCAATAAAATGGATGGCCGTTTTTTAATTTTTTTCTGTTCGACATCTTAAAGTGAAGACGTCTAGCACACAACAAAAGCACACAAAATGAAAATATTTGCTCAGTTTTTTTGACGCGCGAAGCTAATTAGTTTTCGCTTTTGACTGTTAAACAAAAAGTTTCTGTCAGCAATTTCTCCTTTTTATAAACAAAAGTAGTTTAATTTAGGGGGAAAACCCTTCTTTATAAAGGACTTTGTGTATGCTTCGAGTAGTATATATTTTATTTATATTTATCGATTCACAGGCCACTATTAGAGCTATTTCTTCTGTCAGGCTTTCAAAAAATAATTCTGTTCTTTAATGCTAACTTTTTGATCTATACCTTGACAGAAGGCGGACGCAATGCTACCCTGTTGTGATACCAGCGGCCTGATGGTAAATTGGCTAGCACTCTGGCCTTTGGTACCACAGGTTTCCAGGTTCAAATCTTGGCGTTCGCATGGATGTTTGTGAGTGATTCAGAATCCACTATTAACTTTAGGTACCATTCAGTTTTGGCCTCGTGTGCACAAAATGACTGTAGCGACAAACCAAACCAAACATGCAGTGAATATCTAGTCATTGCTGATAACGAGTTTGCAGATAACCTTATCATATTTTTTCGGAAAAAAAAATACATATTACTATAAGAAATATCGTTATATACCATACAATTCCTGGAAGTTTATGAATTTCTTAGGTTTCTGTGATTTTTCTCTACATACATTGCATTTTTTTTTCTTTTTTTATAATTTGAATAGATATATTGTTTGTTTCTATATAAGAATAATATTCAATTGCATGTCTTCTTACAGTATTCCCATTGACAGCTGAATCCATCACAAAATGTTGAATTTTAATATTAATACAAAAATAATTTTATTAAACTTTCAATTAACAACTCTAGAAACATTTTTCATATTTAGAACTGGCAGGATGTATGTAAAATTATTTTGGTTTTGTTATTAGCAGCTTTCTTTCCGTTATGAAAATAGCTTGTTTGAGTTCAATCTAAACTAATGTTTTCACAAATTTTATTTTGTCTATCTAAGTCCCCAAACTAACTTCTTCTCTCTTCATTAAAAAAAATAAAAATACGTCTAGCTTTTTAATTTTGGCAATTTCCCTAACTGTTTACTTTTCACTATTCTTTTAAACTTTTTAATTAGTTTCATTACATACATTTAAAAGAAATTAAAAAAATTTAAAATTTTTAAATTAAACTAATTAACTGTTATGTAACAAAAACAAACTCTATTTAAAAGTGGCTTTTGGAACAACGTAAGGGAAAAAAATAAAGGTTATTTTAAAATTAAAATGTTCTCATGAATATATTCAGAAAAAAGGCATCATTCTTCATTAATAAGACTCAATGATAGAAATAACATAGAATGATAACTGATACAGACATCTTTCTCTGAAATAATCATTCGAGCGAACTGAAAAGAAGTCTTCTTATTTCAATTCAGACAAGAAGAAGATTTTTAAAGAAGACATTAGTAAAATAAAAATGACCAATAACATTCAGAGTAGTATTTTTCTTTTAATTTTCGTTTTGTAACTTTCCAGTTATTTTAGAAAAAGAATATCATTTCCTAAAATATAAAAAATCAAGTAACCTTGATTAATTCCTTTTTTTTTTCGCAATTTGCAAAACTTTTGTAACTTTAATTTTAAAAAAAATTACTGGTTGATAGTATTCATTACATTTGCATAGAAATTATTCATTTTTTTGGTAAAATTTTTAAAATACAAGAATTAAAAGAAGTTAGTTTTATCTTTTAAAGAACAAAGCAGTTATTTTTGTAATTTTAAGAATGTATAATGATAATAATGTTTGCAATTTTGTTTTTTATTTCTGGCATTGTATAATTGCAATTTTTTCGAAGTGAAGTTTTAATTCCTGAAATGAAAAGCTTTATTATATTTGTATTAGAATAGGAATTACATATGAAATCGCTGAAATTATTTTAATGAATTATAGTCTCATTTTATTTAAGTAGTTTTCAGTATTAATTTTATTTGAAATTAAAAGTCCTTATTCATTTTTATCTGAGGCCCAATGACCGAGTGACTGGGACTCGGTGCCGCAGGTTTTGGGTTCGAGTCCTGTTGATATCATGGATGCTTATAGTGGTTTAAAATCCATTATTTTCCGGTCCTGTATGCATTCTCACGTTTTTTCATAACAATAACTTCTTTCTTTTTCTGTTGTTGTTGTTGTAATGCAGTTGTTGTTGTGTTGTTTCTTTCCCCATTTGGTAGACATCTAGATCAAACCATGAACCCGCATGGACTCATGGTTGAAGGGAAAGGGGGCAGCATCTGCCGTGATGGAGCACCCGTAGATAGAAGTCTCACTTGGTTCCGTGACGCTCTACAGTCATACGAGACCGGGACCTACGGCTTAAAAAGTGCCGGCCTGTGGTACCGAGCGCAAGACACGATTATTCAGGCCCAAATGGAAAGTGCATTGTGTAAAGGTTTCAAACCCGAGAAATGGAGTCCTTTTAAAATTGTTTTGCAGCCTAATAGATAATCGATTAGCGCATTTACACCATTAAAGCCTATATCTATCTTTCTACACAATCAGCTATTCTGCTACACTTGGACCATTCTTTCAGATGTGAATCTGTTTGGACTGATATATTTTGGCATTTTTGATGCTTAGCAATTAGTTTTTTGTATTTGAAAAATAATTTAATCAAAAAGTAGGGTATTTCTTCTACGAAACTATCACACTGGGTTATTATTCTGCAATAATAGATTTTTTTCGAATCAGTGATTGCGACAATTTCATTTCACTTTTTATTATAACTATTTCGTGTGTTTATGATATAAGCAATATTTTCGTGTGTATGTATAAATATACATTTCGTGTGCTTATTATATTTACAATAATACTTAAATTTATTATACTAAAAATGCCACGATGGAAGCGATGAATGCCAATTAAATTTTACATTGTATTCATCATCTTGTCAAATTTAATTCTTTTGTTAGTTGAAGTATAGAAAAATAAAAATACGGGAACTGATGGGTAAATATATGACACTAGTGAATAGTAATTTTGTAGTATTGTTTAAGCTACTGGCTACCAAATTACAGTGAGTATTTATTTAGTGAGTAAAAATTTAATAAAAATATTTTGCTGAAAATGAGGCGATATTGATTATCAAATGCATTTACAAAATTTTAAAAAGAATTATTAAGAATGTAGAATAATATTGATTTATTCAACGAGTTAAAAATTTTGATATTTAAGAAAATAAAAATGATATTATAAGTAAAAGTGATATTTAAATGTAATGATACATTAATATCGGAAATACTTTTTAACTGCTTACATTTTTTCTTTTTTCAAAAAAAATCTTTTTTTTTTAATGTTTTTGCGATCTGTTTCTACTGAATTGAACTTGGTTATTGCTATGTTTTAGGACAGTTTGATGTCATTTTTTGCTCTACGACACCAAAGCCTGATGTCGATGATGTTCGGAATGTCCGAACCACTTAATTATCCATGTCACAACCAGCATTCGAGCATGAAGCCTGTGGTATCAATGGCCGGAGAGCTAGCTATTTGGGTCATCAGGCCTCCACTATATTTCCACGACACTTTCAGATTTAAATCTGATCGGACTGATATATTTTTGCATTTTGATGCTTAGCAATTGCTTTTCTTGTATTTAAAAAAATAAGTTTTTTTTCAAACAGAGACGACTTTTAATTATCAAAATGCACTCACAAATATTTTTCTAAAAGATTTTCACGATTTTAGAATAACACTGATTTATTAAACGAAGTAAAATTTGATATTAAAAGAAAGAAAGAAAGAAATGGTATGAAAAGCAGAGTAATATTTAAATGTAATGATACATTAATATCGAAAATGCTTAAACTGTTTACATTTTGTTTAAATTTTTTGAAAGAATTTTTTGCCCTTTTTATTGTTTTAATGTTTTGCAATCTGTTTCACCCCTGATTGAACTTCAAAGTCGGGGATTTACTTTCACTGATTTGAATACTTTTTATAAAAATGCAAAACAAATTGATGCTCCAAAACATCTGGTGATATTTTTTAAATTCCGAAGTATATTTCAAACAGAGAGATGCGGAAACAACATTTCGAAAAAGTATTAAAAAAATTATAATTTTTCTCTTCACATGAAATATTATGAATAAATTCAAATTTTTGTTCATAAGTAATTTTTTTTTGTAAAACAGAGAGAAAAAATCTTTTTTTATTGAAAATATTTTTAAGCAATTTTTGTAAGCATTTCAATCGAGAAAGAATAAATATAGTTGATGTTGTGTATGTGTATTTTGCGATTTTGATACTGCAATGTTAACTTAATAAATATGTACACAAAACAATTGCACTATATGATTGTGTTTTTTGAATATTATTTGATTTTTTCGAATAATATTATTATTTCTTAGTGTTAAGGAAGGTTTTTATATAAAATCATAGTCAAATGCAGAAATATATTATTATTTTTCTTTTACTACAGAAATAAAAACAAAAGTCACAATAGATGAACCTGTATAACTATCGTTATAAATATAATGCGGGACAAATAGTGGTTAAACATAGTGGTTATACATACAAATGGTGGTTATACATATATATATATATATATTTATTTACTTGCCATTGAAGCAAAAATTTGTAGGAGATTGTACGGCATTGCATAAATTCTGGGCCATTTATCAACTGCCAATAACTTTGTTTCCGATTTAATTCAAGATAAAGGATTGAGGGAAATAATTTAATGTTTAATTTTACTGATTATAAATTATTTAACTTCTTCTTTTCTGTCCTTTAATCTGTACTGGTCTTCACGGAACTTACAATAAACTTGCTTCCCATTTAAATCTGATAAATTCTAAATAAAACATTGTTAACACATTTTATTCTAATTAGCAATCGATATTTTATGGAATTTATCTTGCAAAAACACTGGCAAGCAAGCTTCTGTATAGAATTTCATATTCCACACCTACATTCTTTAATGTTTAATCAAACAATTTAGACTGCATCAAAATATCTTTGGCAAAGTTTACAAATCTATTTAAATTCTTGCACTTCACTAGTATATGAAGTATTCAAGGTTTTCTCTGAAACATTACATTTTAAGATGAGAATTTTAAGTTATTTTTGAGCATTCAGAAGGGGTGTTTAAAATGGTATTTTGCAATAATATATCGCCCTCGAATGCGTAAAGTTCTTTGCAACACTTTAATTCTTAACTTGTTCGAACTGCAATGAGTCATTTTTTATGAAGCACCAGAGACCTAAAGGTGCCTATTTATTTACAAAAATGGAGAATGTTCGTCCCTCAGGGAAAAATATCGCACTTGGTAGCGCCATCCGTAAAAGGTTTGTTTGAATAAGAATGTATTTCGTGACTCACTTTGTATATTTAAATACCACTGTGGAAGAAATCAGGCTTGATATTTATTTAATGCGAATTACATTTTTCTCACACTTAGACTGCATTTATCAATAACTCCCATTGGTTAATTAGCGACAAGTTTAAATACTACTATTACTACACCACATCACATCACTGTGCCTAGAGCTGAGTTGCCCCGGTTGGAGATGATGTGGGTGAGACATTGGTCGTTCTGTGAAGCTGTACGATCTACTCATGAGACCGAGACTTAGGGGCTTAAGAAAGGTGCGAACTACTATAAACATCCATGGAATCCCCGGGATTCGAAGCCTAAAGCTGGTACCGAGTGCCAGAAGCTCCTTAGACACTCGCCCAATCAGGCCCCAAAAATAACTATCCTGAGGAAATTGATTCTTTTTCATCGTTCCACACTTTTGAGTGCACCTTGACCGGTTTATGGCCCTAGACTCCAAATCTGGTACATAAAAGTCATTGAATAAAAACAAAAACATTGAATTTACAAAAAGGCAGTGAGCAATAGTTATGTCAAACCCAGGCTAAAGTAAAAAAGAAACATGAAAAAAACATACAGAAGTAAGCTGAAAATCATGGCATAGTAAAATAAATTGGAAAATTAAATATTTAAGTTGAAACGTTGCGCTATAACTTGAAATTTTTCAAAAGGTGATTTCGCGTTCTTGAGTTGGTTGTAAAAATTGTCCACACTCATCTGTTGACATGTTTGACACTTCTTGGCCAATCAGGCCCCAAAAATAACTATATCTGAGGAAATTGATTCTAAGACCTTAAGTTCACTGATTATAAATTAAAATTAACTTCTTATTTCAATGGCCTTTTATTCTGTGTCTGGCCTTTCATGAAATTTACTATAAACATGTTTCCCACTCTCACTTTCAAAAAGTATGATATTTTTAGTTTATATTAATTTCCGCAAAAGAACTGAGGAAACATACGATATTTATGCATTATTTACGTAATTTTGTTTAATAGATTAAGTAAATATATTTCTTCTATATATTTTCCCTTTTCAAATGCAAATTTCAATGTCCTAACTGCTGAATACATTGAAGGGATTAAACAATAATTGTATTTGGTCCCTTTAATGAAAATTCTCTGGTGACCATCTGAAATATAAGAAACAGAAAGACGCCTACGAAAAGATGGAAATTTGTACCACGTGTACATCTTTACAAGATTTTAAAATAAATTGCATTTCAGCGCAGGCGCAGAGAGCCCGTGGTAGTGCTATCTACAATCTCATATAAAAGTGGAAAGCTGAAGGCTGTTTCTAAATACCGAATTAAAACAATTGAAGTATTTAAAAACAGTCTTCAACCTCCAGCTTGTCTTTTGCTTGGGAAGTTCCATTATATTTCGTAGAAAAATACAGACGTCCACTGAACACGTTTCTTAGTTTGACAGACATTGCGGATTATGCTTTGGAGAAATTGATACTCGTACTGGACGTAATCAAGCGGCGGTGCTGCGAATTTGCCATAGATGGCTGCATAGGCGACCGATGAGAATGATTGCCGTAGACTCTTGGCACCACAACTTATGAGGACAGGCAGGATGTGCAATGACACTGATGGATCGCCTTGCTACATCAGGAAGCATTGCACAAGAAATAGGGTCTGTTGCACCTGTTGTTCAAAACTCTGTGTCAGCACGAAGCATTTGACGCCGTTTGCAGTACAAAGGAATAACAACAAGGCATCCATTGCTGTGTAAACAACTTTGACTCTAGCCACAATGGTACAATAAACGCTTCATACGGTTAAATGAATGGCATGGCATTGTGTTGTGAGACGAGTCAAGTTTATCTAACCTACAGTTCAGTAATAAAATAGAGCGCGTCCCCCTTGTTCTAAAAAGTAACAGAAAGTTGGACCAAATATCTCATGTCATTTCGTACTAGAGTTAGCGCTGCATTGGCTTCTTTTCCTGCTCGAGTTTACTTAAAAAGTTAGGCATGTTAGCAAAGCCATTTTTAATATTCCGAGAAATTCTTCTGCTCAAATAACACATTAATTTAACTATGTGCTTACTAAAGATAAACTTACAAGAAATACTATCTCTTTTATAACTACACTTTTTGAATGAAATAGAATAAAACTTTACAAAAATTGATATAAATGAATATTTTTATTATTTAATCATTTTCCTGGGAAAATAGTACAAGAAAATATATTAAAATATCAAATATTTAGAAAAATAAATTTGCATTTATTTACAGCTAATAAAACGGAACCATTTCTATTGAATTGTTGTATGATATAAGGCTTTTTTCACACTTCGAGATAACAACATGCAGTAGCAAAGGACGACAGTCAAAATTGCTGGGAAAAAATCCCCAAACTATCATAGCATACGTTAAACTATAAAATGAGTTACTAGAAGTTAACAAAGATGATCCCTTGACATTTGACATAAAGACAAGGGGCACGTAAAGGTTATATGACTTTTCCAACACCCGATTATACCCCCTGCCAAAACTACAAGAAATGATTAATTTATATTAAATAAAAGCTCATTTTTTTACTTTATATAATTATCTGTCTCAAAATTCATGTTTTCCTTCGAGTGTGATTTATGTTTGTCTTTTCTGTTTCAAATAAAATTTTCTTTTAATGATTAAGAATACAGTATGAGATTAAAAATCACAAAAGAATGATTCATTACTAAAGAAGCTTTGAATGAAATAATTTTGAAAAATATTTGAATATAATGTACTCTCGAAGTAATTTTCAAGAATATAAAGGAATAAGTCTACGTTTTATTTTGGAAGTTTATTTCTGTTTAAAACACATATTTTTTATTCACTTTTTGTTCGATTTTAACGTATATTTTTATACGGCATAATAAATGTATTATAAATGGTTAGGTGTATAAATTATAAGTATATGAAGTTCAAATAATATTTGATAATTTAATTTACAGCTTTTTTTGTTTCATGTAAATTTAGTATTTTAGTAAGAAAAATGTAAAATAACCCGAGGATTCAGGGTGTTCATTTACTTGTAATCACTTCAAAATAGCATCTTAAAAGAAAAAGGAAAAAAATTATTATTTAAAAACATAAAGGAATTCTTCATTAATTAAAGTAAAGGCTTTGTGATTTATTGATTGTTTTTACTTGAGCTTTTTGAATACATTACTCTCAAAGTAAGTAGAATACGTAACGGAACCACATAGTCTAAAGTTTTAACATTGGAAAAAAATTTGGAACATTTTTCTTTATTTCACATAAATTAATGTTGGTTTTTATATTATATTTTACGGCATAATTTTAAAAATATCATTTTAAAATTCGATTAGCATGTATGGAAATACTATGTATATGAAGTTCAAATAATTCTTTGATAGATATAATTTACAAATTTTTAAATCAAATATCATTTCTGTTATATGGAAAATTAAAAAGGGCCTGAATGGCCATTGGCTCGTGTTCATTTACTCGATCATAATCACTTCGAAATAGTCCCAGTGGTGCCATGGATGTTTGTAATGGTTCGGAATCCCCTTTAAACCGTAGGTCTAGTCTAACATAATCATAGAGCGTTGCGGAGGTAGTGTTACTCTGTATCCGTAGTTTTATCTTCAAGCTACAACCATCTACTGGGTAGTGCTAAGTCATTAACATCGGTGCAGTGCTTGCCTTAAGGCATAAAAAGAAAATTGTCTAAGTGTTTGCCAGCTGCATTAGACCAAAAAAAAATATGGAGAACTTAATTTGTTTTGATTGAAGACTTCATTTCTAACAATCATTCATTTAATCGTTTCTTATAATCATAAAAGCGAGAATTCTTTCCCAGCTATATTTTAGCAGATTTGCTTTATGATTGATTTTCACTTATGATGCAACAAGAATAAAGTTATATTTTATCACCGGTCTATTCGATATCAAAACATGAATATGCATCTTTTGTTAAGACGAAACACTATATGAATTCATTGTTTTACATAAATTACATATATATAGAAAAGGAAAAAAGGAATTTGAACACAGCAGAGCAACCTTTGTGAACAATAATAACGAATTTTTGGTGAAAACTCTTCCTTTTTTTTTTGCCCTGTATCCCTTTTAAATCTTGAACAAACTGGAAATAAAGCCCTCTTCATCATTAAACTCTTTGACTCATTATATCATGAATGAGCAGAGAACAAAAAAATCACAAAGTCTTAAGATGCTCATTATGTGTTTTTATCCAGGAGACTGGTTCCACTTTTTGTCAGTGATTTTTTGATGAGTGTTTGTGGGCACGGTTGAAGTTAAAGAAGAGCTTATTAAATGCTTCTCCAGCAGTGTTAATTAGCAGAACTTTGTTTTATTTTGATTTTTGATGACCTGTTAATTAATTCTCCTTTCCCATGCAATAAAATGGATGGCCGTTTTTTTCTGCTCCACATCTTGAAGTGAAGACGTCTAGCACACAACAAAAGCACAAAAAGGAAAATATTTGTTCAGTTTTTTGACACGCGAAGCTAATTAGATTTCGCTTTGACTGTTAAGCAAAAGTTTCGTCAGAATTTCTCCTTTTTTAAGTAGTTTAATTTATTACGGAAAAGAGTTCTTTATAAAGTACTTGTGTATGCTGCGAATAGTACATATTTTATTTACTATAGTATAAATAGAAATATTTTTGTACAGTAATTTTTGTTTGCAATATCGGGCATAATATATTGAAAATATGATAGGAAAAATCTATTAGTTTACAGAACAACGCATTTGTTACCCTACCTGTCAAATTGGCCCGTATATTTCGGATTATGACATATTACAATGTACATTCATTTGTGGTAAATCTCTCATCAAGTCTATCATTATATTGGGCCATGTACAAAAATGAGTGGAGTCCGAGTAGTTGGTGCTCTGGCGCTCGATACCACAGCTTTAGGGTTCGAATTCCATTGGTGCCAATGACGTTTTTAGTGGTTCGGAATCGACTTTAAGCCTTATGCCCCGGTCTCATATGACCTTAGAGCGTCACAGAGCCCAATCAAACTTCTCATCCATTTCATTCCCTAACTGTAAAGGGGCCAACTCAGCTCTAGGCACAAAGTGATGATGCGGTGTGGTGTACTAGAAAATTAATGATTTTCGAAAAAAAAATTGAATATTTTTCTTTATTTCATGTATTGTTAATATCACTGTCAGCAATAATTAAATAAAAAAATTGCGAGCAAAGTAGTTTAATTTAGAGGGTAAAATCTTCATAAAAGTCATGCTTTCATAAATCAATCTTCAATGCTTTCAATCTTCATAAAGGACTTCATGTCTGCAGTGAGTAGTACATATTTCTTATTTATATTTATTGGATTCACAGGCCACTATTAGAGCTAATTTATACCTATAAATACTTTTGTTTTTGAATGCCAACTTTTGATCGTACTCTTGATAGAAAGCAGACGCAACGTTACCCTGCAGAAGATAGCAGTGGCCTGATGGAGCCTAGTGGCCTAGCGCTCTGACCTTTCATACCACAGGATCCAGGTTCGGATCCTGACGGTGAAATGGATGTTTGTTAGTGGTTCGAATTCACTTTTTAAACTGTAGGTTTTCGGTTTAGTTAAACCTCACGTGCACAAGATGACGGTAGAGGGGACAAACCAAACCAAACTAGCAGGGGATACCAAGTCACTGTGGTATTGCGGGTAATGAGTTTGCAAATACTCTTGCTAAGGCCGGATCCAACCTTCATCAACAAGTTCCCTCTATTATTAAGTAAACTATTACAGCTAGGTTTAGGGCCAGATATAGTAAAATTAGGGGGCCGAGTGGCTAGCGCAACCCCTCCTCCCCCACAGGTTTCGGGTTCAAATCCCGGCGGTGTCGCGGATGTTTGTAGTGTTTCGGAATTCACTTTAAACTGTAGGTTCCGGTCAGTTTAGCATAAAGTGTGCAGAAGATGACCGTAGAGCGGTAAACCAAACCAAACAAAACCATATAGTAAATTTATTTCCATCTCAGTAAGAGGGAAGACTTGGAGTTTCTTAATGGATAATCCCAATCTATGTGATTTGCCCAGGCAAGTAGGGGTAGCCAATTCCATAGCAATAACTAGAAATGATTATCTTGAGAAACACCTTCACAGATTTGGACTGGTAGATACTTGTGTTTCAGACTCGGTCATCTTGTGTACAATAAAGGGCTAAACAGACCTGAACATACTGTTTAGGCATAGATTCTGAACAACTCACAAACATCCATGTGCTACAGCCAGGATTCGAATCTGAAAGCCTGGGGCACAAAGGCCTGAGAACTAGCCAATTGGCCATCATGCAGCTGCCCCGGGGGACAACTGCATTGCTGAATGATGAATGGCGTATTGAACATTTATTATCATTAATCTATCTGGCATATGTACTCGAGGCGCCTGATGGCCGAGTGGCTATTGCTCTGGTTCTCGGTAATGGGTTCAAATAACGGCGCGTGTCATGGATGTTTTGTAGTAGTTCGGGCCCACTTTAAGCCATAGGTCCTGTCTCATATGACCGTAGAGCGTTACTGAGCGCTATCAGATTTCTTTTCACCCACATCATTCCCAAACTGTAAAGGGGCAACACAGGGTCTAGGCACAACGATGTGGTGTAGTAAAAATAAACTGTGTGTGCTGAGAGAGGAAGTGCTTCGGCTTACAGAGGGTTCGCCCACACCCTTGTGCGGGGATAAAAGTCGTTTAGGAACACTGCATTTATTTATCTGGTGTTCATAAATGTATTTATTCTATCTTTAAGTTTTCATTATTTGAATATCCACTTCATATTCATCCTTAGGTCCTCTTTATCTTCCTCAGTTTTCAAAAAACTAATTTTTAAAATATGTCGTCGGTTTTGAATGGCCTTGCACATAATGGAAAGGGTAAAAGCTTAAAAAAGTTTAAAGACAGGCAGATGTTCTGTAGATCTACGACCCTACATTTACCAAACACTTTAAAGGATTATTTGCAGAATAGATTTTTTCATTAACTCGGAACACTCCGCGCAACAGAAATATTCATCATGTGTGTGCAACGCGACCACCCCCGCGAGGGTTCTTTATCGGTCGGCGTGCCATCTCGGATTGCTCCAGCAAATTGCTGAGAGAGGGGAAGTGCTTCGGCTTACAGATGGGTTCGCCCACACCCTTGTGCGGGGATAAAAGTCGTTTAAAACACTGCATTTTATTTATTTGAGGATTTATTTATTGCCCTCTCTTTTCTCTCAACACAGAAAGGGTTGGGATATAGTCACTAAACTGTCCCCGTCCTTTAAATGGATTTCTTTCAGAAAAGCTTTTGTCGAATCGAGTCCGGTTCTTTTTAAATGGAATATATATTGCTGCAACTATAAAAGAATGCACATTCGTTCACAGGAATGCATTGTTTCGTAGGATCTGAAATTTATATACAACATTATTACATTGAACAGAAAGCCCTTTCTCATGGTAATGGGATTGCTGATTTGTTGCGGACATAAACCTGTTCTATTTCCATACACAATAATATCGGTTTAGACGTAATACAGAAATTTTGATATAAAAGAAAATTGCAACGTATTAGGGACACAAAATTGTAGAAGTGTTTCGATAAATGTCCCAATTTCGCAGGACATTATATTATGGTATCATTTCAAATCGGAACAAAATATAACATAGCTAAGTTTCTTTTTATTCAGAATTAACTTCCTTTTTAATCCAAGTAATATATAGTGGAGACAAAATGATTGATTGACTACATATGATATATACAGGGTAATTATAATGAAAATCCTACTTTGAAAATGCTGTAAAAAAGAATTGGTTAATTAGGCTTTAGGCTAATTAGACGTGGACATGCTGTTTAACTTGGATTCCGAACCAATAACAAAAATCCATGCCACTGCCAAGATTCGGTGCCAAATGCCAGAGGCTAGTCAACTGGTCATTAGGCCGCTGCCTCATCGGACAACTGCGTTGCTGAATGATGAACAACGTATTGAACATTTATTTGACATTAATCTATCTGACATATGTACTAGGTTATGTGTGATCTGGTGATCAAAAAAATAATTGTTGTAAGTTTATTTTTTTTAATTTTTTATTATTTGATTTAAATATCTTTCATCATATTCATCCTTTCTTTGAAAATGATATTTTTATCTTCATTAATTTTCGAATGATTAATTTTTAGAATTCTTCCTGACCTTGTGCATAATGGAAATGCCACAATTTAAAAAAATTTAAGACAGGCAGAGACTCTGCAGTTTTACGATCCTACATTCACAAGACCATATCAAGGATTATGTGCTGAGTACATTTTTCATTAACTGGGAACATTCCGCGCAACAGAAATATTCATCACGTGTGCAACACGACCACCCCCGCGAGGTTCCTTATTGGCTGGCGTGCCATCTCAGTTGCTCCAACAAATTGCTGCGAGGGAAGAAGTGCTCCAGCTGACAGTTGGGTTCGGGGCCGCCCACACCCTTGTGAGGGGGGTAAAGTCGTTTAAAACACTGCATTTTATTTATTTGAGAATTTATTTTACTGCTCTCCCTCTCTCGACACAGAAGGGGTTGGGAGAAAGACACAAACTGTCCCCGTCCTCTAAGTGGATTTCTTTCATAAAAGCATTTCTCGAATCGAATCCAGTTCTTTTTAAATGGAATATATATTGTTGAGAAGGATAAAAGAATGCATATCCGTTGATAGGAATGCATTGTGTTCGTACTATCTGAAATTCAGGTGTAATATTATTACATTGAACAGAAAGCCCGTTCTCATGGTAATGGGATCGTTGATTTGCTGCGGACATAAGCCGTCCCATTTCCATACGCAATAATATTGGTTGGGACGTAATACTGAAATTTTGATATAAAAGGAAATAGCAACGTATTAGGGATATAAAATTGTAGAAATGTGCTGATAAATTGTAATGTAGTGTGTGGACAATTTCGCAGGACTTTAAATTATTGCATATTTTGAAATGGGAACAAAATATAACACAGCTAAGTTTTTTTTTTTTTTTTTTTTTTTTCATTGAGAATCGAATTGCCTTTTAATCCAAAGTGATATATATTTAAGACAAAATGGTGGAAATACTACTTATGATATGTATACTGGCGTTTTTTTAACACCAGTATATATCATACATCTCTTTGTAGTATGTCTGTTTTACTTTACTACACGTAATTTAATATGGCTATAATTTTTAGATGTTTAAGATTGATTTGTCTCTCTACTGCCATTTTGTGGACATTTTTAGGATAATTAGACCAGGACCTACAGTTTAATGGGGATTCCGTACCACCTGCAAACATCCATGTATCCCCAGGATTCTAACCTGAAACCTGTGCCACCAAAGATCAGAGTGCTAGCCAATTGGTCATCAGGCCGTTGCCTCATCGGACAACTGCATTTCTGAATGAAGAATGGTGTATTGAGCATTTATTTGTCATTGATTTATCTGTCATATGTATTTATGTTATGTGCCATCTGGTAGTCACAAAAATAATTAGTCTATCTTTATTTTTTGTTTATTATTTTAATTAAATATCCTCCCATATTCTTTGAAAAGGACCTCTTTTTATCATTATAGAGTTTTTGCATACCGTGCGTTACTTACCGTAGGACGTTCGTTAGCTTTTTCTCCCTAGCGCGCATGCTCATAGGAAATTATGTTTCCTATGAGCATGCGCGCTAGGGAGAAAAAGGTAATGGACGTCCTACGGTAAGTAACGTACGGTATGCAAAAACTTCTCTATTATCAGTTTTCGAATGATTAATTTTTTAAAATTTAGCGGACTTTTGGCTCACCTTGTGCATGATGGAAATGGAATAATCTTAAAAGTTTGAAGACGGGCAAATGTTCTGCAGTTTTACGACCCTACAATTACCAAACCCTTTAAAGGATTATGTGCTGAGTAGACTTTTCATTAACTGGGAACACTCCGCGCAACAGAAATATCCATCGTGTGCAACACGACCACCCCCGCGATGTTCTTTATTGGCTGGCGTGCCATCTCAGTTGGCTAGTAAGGCTTTAAGCTAATTGAACTGGGACCTACCTTTTCGTTTAACGTGGATTCCAGAACACTAACAAAAATTCATGCCACTGCCAAGTTTTGGTACCAGATGCTACTCTATTGGTGGATTGGGCCGCTGCCTCGTGGGACAACCGCGCTGGGTAAATGATGAATTGTATAGTGAATATTTATTTTTGTCATTAATCTATCTGACATATGTACTATGTTACGTGCAATCTGGTGATCAAAAAAAAGTAATTATTGTACGTTTAAATTTTTTTTTTTATTATTGGATTTAAATATCTTTCATCATATTCATCCTTTCTTTGAAAATGACATTTTTATCTTTATTTATTTTCGAATGATTAATTTTTTAAAATTTTCCTGACCTTGTGCATAATGGAAATGGCATAATCTTATAAGTTTGAAGACAGGCAGATGTTCTGTAGTTTACGACCCTACATTTACCAAAAACTTTAAGGATTATTTGCAAATAGATTTTCATTAACTCGGAACACTCCGCGCAACAGAAGTATTGTCATGGCCGGGAGGCTGCAACACGACCACCCACGTGATGTTCTTTTATTGGTCGGCGTGCCATCTCAGTTGCTCAAGCAAATTACTTGAGAGGAAGAAGTGCTTCTGCCGACAGATGGGCATGGGGGGCCGCCCACACACCGGCTTGTGCTGGTAAAGTCGTTTTAAAACACTGCATTTTATTTATTTGAGAATTTATTTTACTGCTCTTCCTCTCCCACACAGAAGGGTTGGGAGAAACTGTCCCGTCCTTTAAATGGATTTCTTTCATAAAAACTTTTGTCGAATCGAGTTCAGTTCTTTTTAATTGGTAATGCATTATCGCGAACGATAAAAGAATGCATATCCGTTTGATAGGAATGCATTGTTTCGTAGGATCTGAAATTCAGATGCAACATTATTACATTGAAAAGAAAGCCCTTTCTCATGGAAATGGGATCGTTGATTTGTTGTGTACATAAACCGTCCCATTTCCATACGCAATAATATCGGTTGGAACATAATACTGAAAATTTGATGTAAAGAAAGCTGCAACGTATTAGGTATAGAGAACTGTAGAAGGGGTTTTGATAAAAGTCCCAATTTCGCAGGACTTTATATTATATGCATCTTTTTCAAATGGGAGCAAAATAAAAACACGGCTAAGTTTTTATTCAGAATTAACTTGCTTTTTAATTCAAAAGTGATGAATATTTGGAGACAAAATGGTGAAAATACTGCGTTTGACATACATTGTGATTATACATAATGTTCATCTTTCAAAATGCTGTATAAAGATAATTACTCGTCACAATGAGTTCAAATTTGAAATGAAGATACTTCAACTAAAGTTCAAAAATGATTTCCACAAAAAGTAGTACCGATTTTTCCCATCCAATTGTGTATGCCCTTGCCTTGGTGGATATGCTGTCCACTCACAGTGTCACAACTATTGAATGATTCGGAAGTTATTTTTCCTAGTCGAAAAACAGAAACAATGAAGTATATTGAACACTACAGTTGGTTTTAATTTCCGAATACGTTGTCAATTCGATTCAAAAATATCAAATGAAATTCAATTTCATTATGCTGCTTACAGCGCCATCTATTAATGCTCTTGGGATGTGTTTTCGATGCCGATTGGATGTGTTTTCGATGTACCGTTTCCCTCTTCTTCAAGTATCTTCAGTTCAAATTTGAACTCCTTGTGACGAGTAGTTCTTTTTTTTTTTTTTTTTACAGCATTTTGAAAGTTGGACTTTTATTTATAATCACCCTGTATACTGGTGTTAAATAGAGATACTACACGTAATTCAATATGGCTATACTTACTGGAAGTGCCCTCTTATTTAATTAATCAATGTGTTGCTTTTATGAGAAATAATAGATTTTATTTTTTATTGTAAGGCGTCGGACCTGCAGATTAGCGTGTTGAAATTCTAAATTGAAGAGCTCAGTTTAAAAATCCCTCAACTAAAACTAATACAGGATCATTCAACTATTTAGATAAAAACTTACTAAATGATTAACAGTTAGTGGTACAGATTACTAAATCCTACATTTTTGTATAGGAATGTAGGGTCGAAAGTGAAAAGTTGAGTTGCGAACACCAAATATATTACATGAAAAGAAAAACTGTTTATTCTCAATATTATTGCAAAATCCTTCTTTTCAATGTTTACAATAAATGGGTGCGCAGAAGATCTACCTCCCCGGGTGCACCTGGTAAATACTTTTTATGTGGCTAAAAGATCTCATCTTGGCATTGTTTGATTAATGAACTCTGCTTCCAGCATGTTTTGTTGTATTATCTGTTTTTTTTTTTTTCGTTGTTCTTTTTATTGCTGTAACTGTTCATAATCTGCCATTGGAAATTTAAAAAAAAAAAAAAAAAATGTTTACAATAAATGTTTAAAATTGCGACCAAAACCAGTTGGTAATCAACAGCTTGATAACTTCGAAGGAGATTGCCAAACGGTTCCAAAGATGGCAGATATTTTGCAGCCGCAATGGATAATCGAACAACGAGGTCCTCAGAGGAAACAATTGGGTCTCCGCAAATTAAAACTCACATTAAAAATAAAATAGAGAGCGCATCGAAGTTGTTAGAGGACTCCAAACTCGTCACATGAAGGGTATTAGTTCAGGCATTGTGCCTGCATGTGGTAAGAGATTCATTTTTTGTGTTAGTGCCTCAACATTTTTACTTCAAAAATCTTACATTCCTATATAAAATAATACATATTTTAACAATCTATACCACCGTCAAGTTATAATGAGTTTGGATCCCTCCCTAAATATATCGGGTATGGATAAGAATAATTTGAAGACTAGAAATTCCTCTTTACATGAATTTGCAAACTAATATTTAATGTTTGCAGTATTTGTTAATCCTAAAGTTTTATATAGACTATCGAAATATTATTAAGTCGATTTCAACCACTAAAGGCAAAACTATATACACTACGTCCATAGATTAAGGATAATGAAGTACAGGCAAAGAAAGCAGAATAGAAGAAACAAATTTGATTTATTTGTAAAGTTCATTTATTAAACAAAAAGGTAAAGAGCAGAAAAGATACTATATGTTTGACATAATTAATAAAATTGCGATTTTTACTCCCCTGAGCAAATTTCAAAAAGAACCTATTTGCAAACAGAATAAACATGTTAGCATGACACGCAAGTTACGGAAAGTATGTCTCCTAGTCTGAGCGCAATACAGCCCGCAACGCCTAGGGCATGTTAGGTATCAAAAATATCAATCTCATCTTGGGGAATATTATACCACCATCAAGCAATGTCCTCCGAAGTTCCGGTTGACAGTGAGAAGGCTTATGGTTGTAATTCGTCGGGCTGCTGTATCCCACACATTGCACTATTGGATTCAAGTCCGGTGTATGCTGGCCAATCCATACGGGTGATATCCTCCAATTGAAGGGCATTTTAATCTCACAATGTTTGCACGGTGAGGACGGGCGTTGTCATCCATAAACAGAAATTCAGCACCCATGGCGCCCCCCGAAAAACAACGTTTATGTTGTTCCAGAATGACATCCCGATAGATGTGGCCTGTCATCGTTACACTCTGAACATGCAGGTCAGTTCTGGAACCAAGAATAATTTCCTCCCCAAAACGAGCTTTGTCCTTCGCACCACCGTAACGGTGTCGTTCAATGGTGTTTTCTTAGGGTAACGGGTACCTGGCGCTTCCATATGAAAGTCCGGCGAGAATCAGACTGCAACTAAACCTGGACCGTTAACGTCGGAAAACTGTCACACCAGACCACTGTTGCGGTGTCCACAATGCATGCTCTCTACTCCAGGGTAATCGCAGGCGACAGTGAGTTGCGGAAAGTGGAACACATCTGACAGGCCTACGAGCATATAAACTAATGTGCTTAAGCGTCTGTACACGGTCTGCCTTGAACTGTCGTACCGGTAGCTGAAGAGAGCTGACGAGACAGGTCTGATGCTGTGCTCGGTCTGTTTCTTTTGGCAGTAACTGCTAAATACCGGTCCTCATTCGGCGTTGTAACTCGGGGCGACCTGTGCTGTAACATCTACTCACATTACCATCATCTTGGAATTGTTACCAAAAAGCCTGAGATGACACCTCTGGAAGGATTCCAAGTTCCACGGATACTCTTAGCTAGTACGTCCACATTCCAGTCGTCCGATAATTCTACCACGTAAAAATCATCCAAATGCTTTTTGTGCCATAACTATGCGGTTATTGCACTGAAAGACTTGCTTGTGAACAATTTAACTTCTTTGCCACCATTCCTTATATACCCCTCTCTTACACTCTCGTCATTGTGACGTACTATCCGCGCCATCTGGTGGTTTCCTGTAATTTGCATATTCTTCTTCAAGATGTGTGTGATAATTCTACAGGTGAAATTTTTGTTTTAGAGTTCAATTTCTGTGTGATTCTGAATTATCCTTGATTTGTAGCAGACATGAGTGTAGTTTAAAAAATATTGTGTGCCATTTTCTTGCGTTTAATAAGCTAAATCATAGTCGCAAGTTATAATACCTTTTGTACTTATCGATAAATCCACTGATATTATTTTGTGTTAAAATGCAAGTCAAGTAATTATTTTAGAAAATGTGATTGGATGATAAGGAGATACAGCTGAAAATGGTGAGCAGAAAATCTGAAAGAGCCATGAAGCGAGTAGTCAAGGCATACTCATTCATTGAACATAATTTGATAAACTATAGAAGATATGTTATTTCTATCAAGATTTCTCACTCATAAGATTCTAAAAAATATGATACGATCATTCTATGACTTTGGCGAACATTATGGACATTTTTCTTAGCATAATAGCTATTGTATTTTAAATAATACATAATGTAATTTAAATAATATCTATTGTATTTTGTGGTGAAAAACATCAATGATTTTTTTCCCATATATCAATGAAGATTGATATATGGGATGCCAACGGCCATACCATGCTGAATATACCGGTTCTCGTTAGATCACCGAAGTCAAGCATCATTGGGCGCGATCAGTACTTGGGTGGGTGACCACCTGGGAACACCGCGTGCCGTTGGCATTCACAAATTTGGGACCTGAATGGCCGAGTGTCTAGCGCTCTGGCGCTCGGTGCCCACAGGTTTCGGGTTCGAATCCCGGCGGTGCCATGGATGTTTGTAGTGGTTCGGAATCCACTTTAAGCCGTCGGTCCCGGTCTCCTATGACTGTAAGAGCGTCACGGAGCCAAAGTCAGACTTCTACCTACGGGTGCTCCATCACAACAGAAGCTGCTTCCTTCCCCTTCAATCATGAGTACGTATGGGCTCGTGGGATTTGACAGCCAAGTGAAAGAAACAACAAACAACAACAGATTAGCGTCCTTTGGTTGAACAGTGGTAGGCCTTGTGTTTTAATTATAAACTTAAATACTCGGGCGATAAGGAGAGGACATTGCTGTTTAAAGATAACCGACCACGTATGTATGTTGTGTGAGAGAAAACTTAAAATCTCAACCCGGTAGCTTTACTACTCGTGCTAGACGCTTTCCACCAATAACTATCAAGTATTTTCTACAGTCATCAATTACTGCAATGACTGCCGCCCCTAAGACCCATCAGATTAATATTTTCAAGTGAAAACTGTTTATTTTTAAATAATCACCTTTGATATTGCTTTTCCAACTGAAGAATAGAGACAATGACGTACATGCCTTGCCTTATACAAATTTGATAAGTTATATTTGAGCTTACAGCTATTGATTTTTTTTAATGAAACCGTAATTCAATAGTGTTTTCAATTAAATGTAATAGTGCCTTTAACTATTTTTATATGGCATACTAAAAATGATAATAACTCAAGAGAATAAAAACAATGGCACCTTTATTGGGGATTATCGTAGTTATTAAATAAGGAAAAAGCGACAATTTATATAAAACTGTTACATTCAAAATAGTTTCATATGTTGCTTTATACTTGTTGCATAAATAACACTAATAAAATGCAAGATGATATGAACTACATGAACGCATAAAAATGTCAAATATTGTATTACATGTAATATAATTGTCATCATATTACTTGCAATCCAGATTGACCAAATTTAATAAATTGTTATAATACATATAAGACAAATTTCTTGAATTTTATGGTAATCTCACAGCATGATGCTGCTGAACGGTTCTTTTAACTTCATTCACAAAATCAACAAATTTATCATCAAGATTGTAATTAAAATTTCAAGATTTTCTTCCTCACAAAAATTTCATTTTTAAAATTTGGTTTAGTTGAATTTTATACCGTTACAATAACGCTAAATTTTAAATGCCATCCTTCATTATAAGGCATATATGTAATGTAAAAAAGTTACTGTTATTATAATGGCTCGTTGCTAAAAACTTTGTTGGTCACCAGCTGTTGGCAAATTTGGGTGGACCAAGTGTTCAAATGTTCGAGTTAAGAAATGAAAAAGAAATGCTTTTTTAATTATAAATAAATATAAAAGTCAGGCTTTAATGGATTGAATATTAAAAAATATTTAGCTATAAAATCAAAACAAATGTGGATTATTATTGTAAAAAAAGTCATTTGGCAAATGGATAAGAAAATGAAAAAGAAATCGTTTTAATTTTAAATAAATTAAAATTTTATGAACGTATATATTTTCAAAAACAAATTGAAAGAAATATATAGCCACATTAACATTTTTTTTTATCGGTCAAAATTGCATTAGGTTTTATTTCATACAAAAACATAAGGATTAAATCCACTTACTCATTTAATTATTATTAGTAGTAAATTTAAATAATTAGTAAAACAAATGAAAAATTAAATTAATCTAATATCTGTTACCAAATTTATCTTCATTTTCTTTCTTTTCAGTTTTAAACGATGCATCCTGAAATTTAGAAAAGAAAACTCTACACCTAGACAAAAAATAAATCTCGCTTTTGTTGGACTTCATATATAAAACTGAAAATCATTCTTTCTTTTTCATATCTTTTAATTTAAAAAAGTTTTGTCAGTCATCTTAAAACAAAAAGTAAGATTCGTGGAGTGTACAAAAAATTAATATTAGAATAAATAAAAGAATAGAATTCACTTAATAAATAAAAGAAAATTTAAATAAACAAAGGCAAATATGCAATTCCATGCGTAGATAAAAATATATATCAAAATGACTTCAAAATATTGTATTACATGTAAAAATAATTGTCAGCATATTACAAAAATCCTGATTGACCAGATTAAGTACCTGTTCTATACTAAATTATGTTAAAATTATGATAATTTATCATTGCATGGTGCTGTAGAAAGGTTCTTCAAACTCATTGACAATATCAACAAATTTATCATCGGGATAATTTATCAACAAATTAATCATCTCAAAAATTTTCGTCTCATAAAAATCCTCAATATTTGGATAAAAGAGTCTTATACTATTGTAATAATTCTAATGACAAATTTTAATTCAACTTTTCCTTATACATGAATATATGTAATGTAAAAAGTTACTGTTATCATAAATAAAAAGAAAAAAACTTTCTGTTATTTTTAAGATAAATAATGCAACTAGTTTTAAGAAAATGAAAAAAATAATCTTTTTAAGTATAAATAAATATAAAATTGTAATAAATTGGAATATTAAAACTATTTATATATTAGCAAAATAAATGTGGATATTCGTTATCCTTTTTGCAAATATAAATAACTTAACTATTGTTTTTATTCAAATTTTGAAAAT
>BPLQ01015044.1:0-118731 GCA_021605075.1 Caerostris darwini | reverse complement strand
AAAAGTCATGGATAGCAATATGCAAATTTTCAGATGGCAGTAGCATCGCGTAGAACAGGTATAAATGCGCAGTGCTTTCGCAGAGCTTTCATTTCTGTTCAAGTTATTCATGTGAAGAGGTTTTGACGTGATGATGACCGCACGACGGGAATTAACAGACTTTGAACGCGGAATGTTAGTTGGAGCTAGACGCATGGGTCATGCCATTTCGGAAATCGTTAGGAATTCAACATTTCCAGATCCACTGTGTCAAGAGTGTGCCGAGAGTATGAAATTTCAGGCATAACATCCCACCATGGACAGCGCAGTGGTCGACCGCCTGCACTTAACGACCGAGACCGGCGACGTCTGCAAAGAGTCGTAAATTCTAACAGACAAGCAACACTGCGTCAAATAACCGCAGAAATCAATGTGGGACGTACAAGGGACTTGTCTGTTAGAACTGTGCGGAGAAATTTGGCTTTCTTGGGCTATTCCAGCAGAAGACCGACTCGAGTGCCTTTACTGACAGAACGACATCGCTTGCAGCGACTCTCGTGGGCACGTGAGCATATCGGTTGGTCCCTAGATGAATGGAAAACCGTGGCCTGGTCCGATGAGTCACGATTTCAGTTGGTAAGAGCTGATGGTAGGGTTCGAGGTGGCGCAGACCCCACGAAGCCATGGACCCAAACTGTCAGCAAGGCACTGTTCAAGCTGGTGGTGGCTCCGTAATGGTGTGGGCTGTTTTTTCATGGCATGGACTTGGTCCTCTGGTGCGACTGGACCGAACATTGACTGGAAATGCTTATGTTCAGCTACTTGGAGATCACTTGCAGCCATTCATGGACTTCATGTACCCAAACAACGATGGGATTTTTATGGATGACAATGCGCCATGTCACCGGGCCACAACTGTTCGCGATTGGTTTGAAGAACATTCTGACAATTCCAACGAATGATCTGGCCACCTAGATCGCCCGACATGAATCCCATCGAGCATTTATGGGACATCATCGAGAGGTCTGTTCTTGCCCAAAATCCTGCACCATCAACGCTTTCACAATTATGGACGTCTATCGAGACAGCATGGCTCAATATTCCTGCAGAAGACCTTTATATAACGTTCACAGATTTGTGAAAAACATTTTGTGAAAGCCGGCTACAAATTTTATAGTACTCGTTGCATTTTTTGAAGGTTTGTATTTTAAAAAGAATCTCAACAGAATTTTGGAAATTTTTTAATAGAAAAGAATCAACGAGCTGTAGACTTTTCTGGGTCGTTAAGTTAACCGTTATAAAAACTCTACTATTTTTTCAAAATATTTTAGTTAAATTATAGTAATTTTATCTTATTGCAAAGTGAAAAATTAAAAAAGAAATCTGCAAAACACAAGCAATTTAATTTTTACACAATATACTGCCTTTCTTTTTGGAACTCATTATTAAAGCGTAATAGCCCATGAAACGAATTAGCAACTTTACGCTGTTAAGTTAAAAAATAAAGAAAAAAGTAAAAAAAAACTTCCATCTTCTTTTGGATTCATCAATTTTCTGCTTACCATTTTCTCATTTGCGTCCATAAGAACGGCGGTAATTTTTTTGTTCTTTTTTCTAGACACACCATTATGTTTTAATCTCTTGCAAAACGCACCGCAATTTGCCACCGAACGCAAGAATGCCCGAAACATGAAACAAAAAGCGGATCGCTTCACTTCACTTCCTCTGAAGATAAAACTTAATTTATTAAGGCGGGGAAATAGCGGACCTCTTCAGAGCCTTATTCTGGCAACACCTGATCCCATAAATTTGAGCAACCTCCCGTCGCGTTTCCTCTTAATGAAATAACGTGATTTATTAATGAAGAACAAAGAAAAACCTTTCCTATAATCTCCGATAACATGCCTAATAATTAGTAAGAGGGCCCGTAGAATTGAAAAAAATAGCAAAAACGCGAGAAAAGCTTTGCAGAAAAATAATTTGCAAAATCTACCGTCGCCGGGTTTTTTTTTTTTTTTTTTTTTTTTTTTTTTTTGTAGCGGGAAAGAGAAAATGGAATGTTTTCACTTTTGTTGTCTTAGTGATTTATAACGCCAAACATAAAAGTCGTCTTTAAGAAAATTCGTTTTAAATACCTCAGGTATTAACTAAATACAAAATTTCATTACGTCTATTAATTAATTACGGCTTTGGAACGGTAAAACAAAGGAATTTTCGAGCTTCCAGATTAATCATTGTCATTATATGGCGTAGATGGAAGCAAACAGTTGAGATTCTTCCCCGTAAGCTGTGGATTAATTAATCTATTCTAATCCTTCCATACTAATGCATTATGTTGTCTAATGCATTATGTTAGAGTAACAAAACGTTTCTTTTTGTGATTAATGAACTGTACCTCTTTAGATATGCACCTGATATGTTTGCTTTAATCTTAAAAATAAAATATATAGGAGATATATACACTCAAGAGCCAAAACATTATGACCACCCCTACATTTTGCGATGAACTCGCCTGGATGACGTGGAAGGCACGTGATCAGGTGGAAGTGGTATTTAACTGCTGCTGAAGAGTCTGAAGAATCACTTTCACTTACTTCTGTGTGTGATGAGAAAGGCTGCGGATATAAGCGACTTTGATAGAGGGCAGATTGTAATAGTTCGGAACAAGTATTTCCGAAACTGCACGACTCGTGGGTTGTTCGCGATCTATAGCTGTTAGTACTTATGCAAAGTGGATTAATGACGGTGAAACCAGCAGTAGACGACATGGTGTTGGACGTCCACACGCTATCAAAGAAAAAGGTCGTCGGAGATTGTCTAGCATGGTGAAGCAAAACCGGAGCCGACAGTGGCTCAGCTGACAGCCCAATACAATGCAGGGCCAAGTAGAATAGTATCGGAGCACACTGTTCAACGGACGCTGTTGGATACGGGACTATGCAGCAAACGTTCCACTCGTGTGCCTTTGCTGACCAAGCGTCATCGCCAACTGCGCCTACGCTGAACGGGAACATCGTGACTGGTCCATGGATCAGAGGAAGAGAGTTGCCTGGTCAGATGAATCACGGTTTGTCATTCATCCCGCCGATGGTCGTCAGGGATACGCCATCTTCCAGGCGAACAGTTGCTCCCTCAATGTACAGTAGGTCATACACAGGCGGCGGTGGCGGTATTATGCTTTGGGGGACTTTCTCTTGGGCGTCTCTGGGACCCGTGGTTGTGGTAGAGCAGACCATGAATTCTACAGGGTATCTGAACATCATTGCGTACCAGTTGCACCCTTACATGGCCTCGTTTTTTGAGCTGGAAATGGAATGTTCCAACAGGACAACGCCCCTTGTCACAAGGCTAAAATTGTGTTGGAGTGGTTCCAGGAATATGATGCTGAATTCCAGTTAATATCCTGGCCGCCTAACTCACCGGATTTCACTCCGATAGAATACATTTGGGATGTGCTGAGATGGCAGCTCTCATTTCAAAGACCACCAATTCTCAATATCTCGGATTTGCGTGACCGTTGCTTAAGCATCTGGTACAATATGTCTCCGGCCATCTACCAAGGACTTGTGGCATCCATGCCAATTCGGGTTGAAGCTGTGTTGCGCGACAAAGGTGGGCCAATTCGTTATTGACAGGTGGTCATAATGTTTTGGCTCTTGAGTACATTTCTCAGACGAAAGACGTTTTTATATTTCACACTGGAAATTCAAGGAATGTTCTGTCTTAGTTTTGGAGGTTTTTATTTTACATTTACATCTTTTATATAACGGTTACAGAACGAATTGTGAAAGCCACTATCAAGGTGAAAGCCACTATTTTGGGAAAGCCACTATCAAGGATAGAAGTGGCCGATGCATTGTTTGAAAGTTTATATTTTAGAAACACTCCCATGAGAATTTTGGAAATTTTTAAGTAAACAAAATCTCACCATGCTTTAAATTTTGCTGGGTCGTTAAATTATCCGTTATACAAACTTTATTATTTTTAAAAATACTTTTGTTAAATTATAGTAATTTTATCTTATTGCAAAGTTAGAAATTAAAAAGAAACCTACAAAACACGAGCAATTTAACTTTTACACGACATGCTACATTTTTTTTCGAACTCATTGTTAAAGCGTAACAGCCCATGAAACGAATTAGCAACTTTGCGCTATTAAGTAAAAAATAAGGGAAAAAGTGAAAAACCTCCATCTTCTTTCGGATTCATCAATTTTCTGCTTACCGTTTTCTCATTTGCCTCCATAAAAACGGCGCGAAATTTTTGTGTTCTTTTTTTCTAGACACACCATTATTTTTTAATCTTTTCCAAAACGCACCACAATTTGCTACCGAACACAGGAATGTCCGAAACATGAAACAAAAGGCATCTTGCGGATCGCTTCACTTCATTTCCTCTGGAGATAAAACTTAATTTATTGAGGCGGGAAAGTAGCGGGCCTCTTCAGAGCCTTATTCTGGTAGCACCTGATCCCATAAATTTCTGCAACCTCCCGTCGCGTTTCCTCTTAATGAAACAACGTGATTTATTAATGAAGAACAAAGAAAAACTCTTTCTGTAATCCCCGATAACATGCCTAATAATTAGTAAGAGGGCCCCTGGAATTAAAAAAATGCGGTAAAAAGCTTTGCAAAGAATAATTTGCAAAATCTACCGTCGCCATTTTTTTTTAAGCGGGGAAAAGAAAATGGAATGTTTTCACTTTTGTTGTCTTAGTGATTTATAACGCCATTTTTTTAAAATATAAAAGTCGTCTTTAAGAAAATTCGTTTTGAATACCTCAGGTATTAGTTAAATACAAAATTTCATTACGTCTATTAATTAATTACGGTTTTTGGAACGTTAAAACAAAGGAATTTTCGTGCTTCCAGATTAGTCATTGTCCTTATATGGCGTCGATGAAAAGCAAACAGCTCAGGTTCTTTCACGTAAGCTGTGGATTCATTAATGTATTATAATCCTTACGTTCTAATGCAGTATGTGGTCAGGTATGTTGGAGTCACGAAATGTTTTTTTTTTGATTAATTAACTGTGCTCTGTTAGGTATATAACTAATATGTTTGTTTAATCTTAAGGATAAAATATATAAGAGAGGTATATTTATCAGACGAAATACGTTTGTATATTTCACATATGGAATTTAAGGAATATCCTGTCTTAGTTTTGGAAGTTTGTATTTTACCTTTAATTCTTTTATATAATGTTTACAGATCGAATCATACATTTTGTAAAAAACACCGTTCAAGATTTGAAGTCGTCAATGCATTTTTTGAAGGTTTATATTTTACATTTAATTCTTTTATATAATGTTTACAGGTCGAATCATACATTTGTGAAAGCCACATTTAAGGTTTGAAGACGTCAATGCATTTTTGAAGTTCTGCATTTTAAAAACAATTTCAAGAGAATTTTAGAATTTTTTTTAGTAAAAAAGAATCAACATGCTATAAACTTTTCTGGGTCGTTAAATTATCCATTATAAAAAGTTTATTATTTTTAAAAAAATTTTAGTTAAATTATAGTAATTTTATCTTATTGCAAACTGAGAAATTAAAAAAGAAACCTGAAAACACGAGCAATTTAATTTTTACACAAAAGGCCATATATTTTTTTTCGAACTCATTGTTAAAGCGTAATAGCCTACGAAACGAATTAGCAACTTTGCGCTATTAAGTAAAAAATAAAGAACAACTGCCATCTTCTTTTGGATTCATCAATTTCTGCTTACCGTTTCCTCATTTGCCTCCATAAAAACGGCGGAATTTTTTGTTCTTTTTTCTAGACACACCATTATTTTTTAATCTCTTCCAAAACGCACCCCAATTTGCTACCGAAGGCAAGAATGTCCGAAACATGAAACAAAAAGCGGATCGCTTCACTTCACTTCCTCTGGAGAAAAAACTTAATTTATTGAGTCGGGAAAGTAGCGGGGCTCTTATTCAGAGCCTTATTCTGGCAACACATGAGCCAACACATTTCAGCCACCTCCCGTCACGTTTCCTCTTAATAAAACAACGTGATTTATTAATGAAGAACAAAGAAAAACCTCTCCTGTAATCCCTGATAACATGCGTAATAATTAGTAAGAAGATGGCCCTGGAATTAAAAAAAATAATAATGCGGGAAAAAGCTTTGCAAACAATAATTTGCAAAATCTACCGTCGCCATTTTTTTTAAGCGGGAAGGAGAAAAGGGAACGTTTTCACTTTTGTTGTCTTAGTGATTTATAACGCCATTTTTTTTAAGCATAAAAGTCGGCTTCAAGAACATTTGTTTTGAACATATCAGATATTAGCAAAGTACAAAATTTTATTACGTCTATTAGTTAATTACGGTTTTTGGAATGTTAAAACAAAGGAATTTTCGAGCTTCCAGATTAGTCATTGCGATTATATGGCGTAGATGTAAAGCAAACACCTCAGGTTCTTTCACGTAAGCTGTGGATTAATTAATCTATTCTAATCCTTACGTTCTAATGCATTATGTGGTCAGGTATGTTAGACTAACAAAATGTTTCGTTTTGTGATTAATTGACTCTACTTTCTTAGGTATATACCTAATATGTTTGCATTTGTCTTAAGGATAAAATAAATAGCAGAGTTACATTTATCAAACGAATTACGCTTGTATACTACACTGAATTCAATGCATGTTTGGTCTTCATTTTAGATTTAATTTTTTTTTAAATATATGAATAGACAAAGATTTATTAAAATGTTTTCACACATGTATTTTAAAAAGAATCTCCAGATAACTTTTAAAGTTTTTCAGTAAAAAAGAATCAACATGCTGTAAACTTTTATCGGTCGTTAAATTATCCGATATAAAAATTTCTATCATTTTTCAAAATACTTTAGTTAAATTATAGTAATTTTATGTTATTGCAAAGTGAAAAATTAAAAAAGAAGCTTGCAGAACACATGCAATTTCATTTTTACACAATATGCCATATATATTTTTTGTGAACTCATTGTTAAAGCGTAATAGAACATGAAACGAATTAGCAACTTTGCGCTATTAAGTAAAAAAATAAAGAAAAAGTAAAAAAACTTCCATCTTCTTTCTCATTCATCTTCCATCTCCCATCTTCTTCATCAATTTTCTGCTTACCGTTTTCTCATTTGCCTCCATAAAAACGGCCGTAATTTTTTTGTTCTTTTTTTCTAGACACACCATTATGTTTTAATCTCTTGCAAAACGCACCACAATTTGCCACCGAAAGCAAGAATGTCCGAAACATGAAACAAAAGCGTATCGCTTCACTTCAGTTCCCCTGAAGATAAAACATAATTTATTGAGGCGGGAAAGTAGGGGGCCTCTTCAGACCCTTATTCTGGCAACACCTGATCCCATAAATTTCAGCAACCTCCCGTCGCCTTTCCTCTTAATGAAACAACGTGATTTATTAATGAAGAAAAAAGAAAAACCTCTCCTGTAATCCCCGATAACATGCCTAATAATTAGTAAGAAACCCCTGGAATTAAAAAAAATTAAAATGCGGGAAAAAGCTTTGCGAAGAATAATTTGCAAAATCTACCATTGCCATTTTTTTTTTAAGCGGGAAGAAGAAAATGGAACGTTTTCACTTTTGTTGTCTTAGTGATTTATAACGTCATTTTTTTCAAACATAAAATTTGTCTTTCAGAAAATTCGCTTTGAATACATCAGGTACTAGCTAAATACGAAATTTCATTCCGTCTATTAATTAATTACGCTTTTCGTAACTGTAAAACAAAGAAATTTTCGAGTTTCCAGATTAGTCATTGTCATTATATGGCATAGATTTAAAGCAAACAGTTCAGGCTCTTTCACGTAAGCTATAGATTCATTAATCTATTATAATCCTTCCATTCTAATGCATTATGTAGTCAGGTATGTTAGACTAACAAAATGTTTCGTTTTGTGATTAATTAACTGTAGTAGTAGTAGATATATACCTAGTAGTTTATTTTATAAAAAGAATGAAATATACTGTCTATATATTATTATCAGACGAAATACGTATATTTCACACAGGGAATTCATGATTATTCTGTGTCAGTTTTGAGGTTTGTATTTACAAATAGTCTTAAAAACGTTTTCATACGTATAAAAATACATAAATAAGATAAAATCAATGAATTTTTGAAACATTTTAATCATCAGTAATACTTGTTTTCGTCTTCAATGGCGCAACAACCCATGGTGCGCCGATGTGGCCAGCCCCATGGTGACTATCTACTGGCAGATTCCAAAACAAGACATGTTTTCTTTTTACGGAGTAGGATTGGGATCTGTGGTTAAATGGCCGAATGACTAGCGCTACGGCGCTTAGTGCAGCAGGCTTAGGGTTGGAGTCTTGGCGCTGGGGTGGATGTTCATAATGGTTCGGAAACCACTTTAAATTATAGGTCCCGGTCTAATAAAAGACTGTTGCACACAAGTATTTAAACCCAATATGCCATTATTTTTTTGTAAAATGAACGTCTAAAGCGGAATAGCCCATGGCCCGAACTAGGCTTTTGCGCCAATGAAGCAAAAAAAAAAAAAAGAAATAAGTAAAAAAAAACTTCAATCTTACTTTAGAAAATGAAAATAGTAAATCAATGATAGTACAATGACAGTCGGTAGTACATGTTTTTATCCTTTTTTCTAAAACACACCATTATTTTAATCTTTTTTCATGCACCGCATTTTGCAGAATGTCCGAAACATGAAACATTTAAGCGGATCGTTACCACTTTCTAAACCTCTGAAGATAAACATAATTTATTGAGGACCTGAAAGGTTTAAAAGTGGATGTCTTCAGACCACTATTCTGGCAACCACCTGTTCGCCAAAATTCGCAACCCTCCCGTGGATCAGAGCGTTAGAGTGAGATGGTACCTGTTTATATGCACTAATTTGGGTTGTCGTTCTACTGTCATTTTGTGCACACTTAAAGCTAATTAGACCGGGACCTACAGATTAACATGGATTCCGAACCATTAGCAAACATACATGCGACGGCCAGGATTCGAACCTGAAGCCTGTAGTATCAAAAGCCAGAGCTCTGGCAATTGGCTATCAGGCTCCTTAAGTGTACTAAGCATGTTTGCATACGTACTATTTACGTTTCCATTTAGTTTTATTCTAAAATAAATACAAAATTTCATTCCGTCTATTAATACGATAATTACGCTTCTTGGAACTGTAAAACAAAGGAATTTTCGTTCTTCCAGATTAGTCATTGTCATTATAAGAAGATTACATTAGATGGAAAGCGAACTGTTCAGGTTATTTCACGTTAGCTATGGATTACAGAATCTATTATAAGCCTTCCATTCTAATGCATTATGTAGTCAGGTATGTTGGAGTAACAAAATGTTTCGCTTTGTGATTAATTAACCGTACTTTTCTAGGTGCATACCTAATATGTCTGCTTTAGTCTTCAGGATAGAAATTATTTTTGGAGATATTTTTATCAGACGAAGTATGCTTGTATATTTCGCGCACTGAATTTAATAAATGTTCTGGATTTAATTTTGAACTAAACATTTCTAAAACATATGAATAGACAAAGATTGATAAAAATGTCTCGAATCACATTTGTCGACACATTTTTTTTTCATGCATTTTAAAAAGAATCTCCTGATAATTTTTAAAATTTTCAGTAAAAAAGATTCAACATGCTGTAAACGTTTCTGGGTCATTAAATTATCTGATATAAAAACTTTATTATTTTTAAAAATATTTTTGTTAAATTGTAGTAATTTTATCTTACTGCAAACTGAAAAATCAAAAAAGAACAAAATCTGCAAAACACGAGCAATTTAATTTTTACACGATATACTATATATTGTTTTTTTTCGAACTCATTGTTAAAGCGTAATAGCCCATGAAACGAATTAGCAACTTTGCGCTACTAAGTAAAAAATAAAGAAAAAAAATGTAAAAAAACAACTTCCATCTTCTTTTGGATTCATCAATTTTCTGCTTTCCATTTTCTCATTTGCCTCCATAAAAACGGCGGGATTTTTTTTGTTCTTTTTTTCTAGACACACCATTACTTTTAATCTCTTGCAAAACGTACCACAATTTGCTACCGAACACAGGAGTGTCCGAAACATGAAACAAAAAGGGGATCGCTTCACTTCACTTACTCTGAAGATAAAACTTTAGTTATTGAGGCGGGAAAGCAGCGGGTCTCTTCAAAGGCTTATTCTGGCAACACCTGAGCCAACACATTTCAGCCACCTCCTGTCACGCCTCTTAATGAAACAACGTGATTTATTAATGAAGAACAAAGAAAAACCTCTCCTGTAATCCCTGATAACATGCCTAATAATTAGTAAGAAGATGGCCCTGGAATTAAAAAAATTAAAATGCGGGAAAAAGCTTTGCAAACAATAATTTGCAAAATCTACCGTCGCCATTTTTTTTCAAGAAAGGCGAAAATGGAACGTTTTCACTTTTTGTTGTCTTAGTGATTTATAACGCCATTTTTTTTAAGCATAAAAGTCGGCTTCAAGAACATTTGTTTTGAACATATCAGATATTAGCAAAGTACAAAATTTTATTACGTCTATTAATTAATTACGCTTTTTGGAACGGTAAAACAAAGGAATTTTCGAGCTTCCAGATTAGTCATTGTCATTATATGGCACAGATGGAATGCAAACAGCTCAAGTTCTTCACATTGGCTATGGATTAATGAATCTATTCTAATCCTTCCATACTAATGTATTCTGTGGTCAGGTATGTTGTAGTAACAAAATGTTTCGTTTTGTGATTAATTAACTGTACTTTCTATGGTATATATATATATTATATGTTTGCTTTAATCTTAATGATAAAAATAAATTGGGGGAGTTACATTTATCAAACAAATTACGCTTGTATACTACACTGAATTCAGTGCATGTTATGGACTTAATTTTGGATTTAATATTTTTAAAATATATGAATAGACAAAGATTGATTAAAATGTTTTTACACATGCATTTTAAAAATAAATAATAGTATAAAATTTGAATCGTTTTTCAGTAAAAAGTTCCATGCTGGGCCAAACCGTCTCGGTCGCTAAATTATCCGAAACAAATGTTTTCTTTTTACGGAATAGGGTTTAGTTAAATGGCCTAGTAAAGCACTCTGGCGTTTGTTACTTGCAAGTCGAAAATTAGTCCAGGCGCAGAATGGATGCAATTGTATTTTTCTGAATATGCCATTAAACCATAGGTACTCATTGTTAATAGGACCTTTCTAATAGATCAGTCAAACGAATCATCAGTTTAGATGTATGGTTGACAAAAAATAAAGAAAAAGAAAAACATATCTTCTCTCGAAATCTTCCATCTCCCCTTCTTTCCCACCAAAACCTGCCTTTTAAGGCATTCCTCCAAGGGCGGTTGTGGGAAGGGGGGATGGGTCAGCTTCCCCCTAGACAGTACTCATTGGTGTTTTCTCTTGCAAACCCATCAATTTGCCACCTCATGGTATAGTTCGTATTCAATCTGTCCGTTTTACATGTGAAGATCGCAAAGCGTATCGCTAACTTCCTGAGTTCCCCTGAAGATAAAACAATAATTTATTGAGATTTGAGTGGGGTTATTCAGACCCTTATTCTGGCAAAACACCAATAAGCACCAAAATTAATCGAATAAATGAAAGATATGTGATTTATTAATGAAGAAAAAAAAAAACTTACCTGTAATCCCCGGTAACATGCAATTTAAAAAGAAATTTTCTGTGACATTTGGGGAATTAAAATGAGCGGTCAATAAAGTAATAAAGAATAAAAAAATATAACGTAAATCTACCATTGCCATTTTTATATAAGAACAAATTGAAACATATATTTTGTTGTCTTATAATTTGAAGTCATCGTCATTTTTTGAAACATTTGTATTTTTTAAAAAGAATCTCAACAGAATTTTGAATTTCAGTAAAAGAATCAAATACGAAATTTCATTCCGTCTATTAAAATTACGCTTTTATTTTTCAAAATAAATTTAAGTTAAATTATAGTAATTTTATCTTATTGCAAACTGAGAAATTAAAAAAAAACCTGCAGAACACGAGCAAATTAATTTTTACACAATATGCTATAATTTTTTTTCGAATGCATTGTTAAAGGTATGTTAGCCCATGAAACGAATTAGCAACTTTGCACTATTAAGTAAAAAAATAAAGAAAAATAAAAAAAAACACTTCCATCTTCTTTTTGGATTCATCAATTTTTGCTTACCGTTTTATCATTTGCCTCCATAAAAACAGCTGCAATTTTTTTTGTTCTTTTTTTAGATTACCATTATTTTTTAATTTTTCCAAAATGCACCACAATTTGCCACCGAACAGAATGTCCGAAACATGAAACAAAAGCGGATAGTTCAAATAACTTCCCCTGAAGATAAAACTTAATTTTAATGAGGCGGGGTAAAGTAGCGGGCCTTTTCTTCTTTAATGGCGCAACACCTGATCCCATAAATTTCAGCTACCTCCCGGCAGTTTCCTCTTAATGAAACAACGTGATTTATTAATGAAGAACAAAGAAAAACCTTTGCCTGTAATCCCCTGATAACATGCCTAAAGTAAGAGGGCCAGGAATTAAAAAAAAAATGCGATAAAAGCTTTGCAAACAATAATTTGCAAAATCTACCGTCAAGCCATTTTTTTTTTTTTTTAAGCGGAAAGAGAAAATGGAACGTTTTCACTTTTGTTGTCTGAGTGATTTATAACGCCATTTTTTTAAGCATAAAAGTTCCTTTTAAGAAAATTCTTTTGAATACGTCAGGTATTAGCTAAATACAAAATTTCATTACGTCTATTAATTAATTACTGCTTTTGGAATGTAAAAACAAAGGAATTTTCGAGCTTCCAGATTAGTCATTGTCATTATATGGCGCAGATGGAAAGCAAACAGCTCTTGGTTCACCATGTTAACTATGAATTAAGAAGAATAATCCTTCCCTTCTAATGTATTGATCAAAATATGTTACAGTAAAAATGTTTAATTTTTTGATTAATTAATTTTACTCGCGGTTGGTATATGTCTAATATGTTTGCTTTCATTTTAAGGATAAACTATTTTTAGCGATATATTTAAATAGACGGAATACGTTTGGCAGATTTCAAACTGAATTCAATGAATATTGTGTTTTTGCTTTGGACTTAAACATTTTTAAAGCATCTCAAGCCAAAAGTTCTGATAAAAAAAATTTTTTACCCATAAGTAATAAAGAACCATATAAACAATAAGTTAAAAAAAATCAAAAATCGAACTAATGAGCCCTATAGAAGGAGGTGGTAATGGATAAAAAAGGTATGCTTTGAATTTGAGAAGAGAGTGCTATGATTTAATATCCTTCCCTGCTGAAATTATTGAAGGAAACCGTAAGTCGAATTCAGCTAAAAACTTACGCTGTTGATCTGTCCTAATTGGCAGCTTAGCTCAATACCTATAGTCTACTGCCATTAGCCTGCCTACATTTTGGCAGTCTATCTCTATACCTACAATATTATTTTGCTCAGTTAGTAGTCTAGCTCTGTACCTACGCTATTAGTCTGCTCAGATGGCAGCCTAGCTTTGTATCTGTGCTATTTTCTGCTCAGTTGGCAGTCTGGTTCTATACCTACACTATTTTCTCTATAGTTGGCAGTCTATCTCTAGTAGGCAATCTAGCAGTGTATCTACACTATTAGTCATCTTCAGTTAGTAGTCAACTCTGTATATATAAGTATGTTCAGTTGGCAGTCTATCTCTGTACCTACGTTATTAGTCTGCTCAGTTGGCAGTCTAGTAACTGTGTCTAATGAAAGGAACCATCCAGGGTCGAGTCAGTTAAATACTAATTTTATACCTATGCTATTACTTTTCTCAGTTGGCAACCTAGCTCTGTACCTACGATATCAGTCTGCTCAGTTTTTGGTCAAAGCTTTGTACCTGCGCTATTAGTTGGCAGTAACTGAGCCTGTTCTAAACCTACGCTATTAGTCTGCTCAGTGGACAATTAGCTCTAACTGTTTGTAATAAATTTTGTTTTCGTAGAACTAATACAAATTTGAGCACAGCAATTTGACTGTTCAATCAATTCAATTCTGAATTAATACTTAATTCTTTTTTTTAAGATATTTACAATTCTCACTCAAAATATTGCCAATTTTTCTCAATCATGGATACTTTTCTATCAAATCAAAACCTCCTACCAGAGTATCTGTGTCAATCACCGACTACATTTACATGTTTCCAAAGGATTTCCTCAGATCTCAGACATCATCCTTTCAAATGTCCATAGTAGTGATGTTTGCGATAATATTAACGTTAAACCCACCTGAACGCGGTCCTTTAAAACTGTTGAAAAGGAAACGAAGTCAATCATCGGAAAACTCTTAAAGGTCTCCGAAGTGCATGCCTCCGAGGCGAATCAAAGAGAAGGAGTTGTTGTTTAATTTCTTGCGAGGCGAAATTTATCGGTTTTATCCGCGCTCTGCCAGCACCAGCTAATTAATTTCGGAGAGTAATCTCTGGGAAGATTCCGTCGAAGGCATTTTGCACGCGGCCGATAATCGATCCTCCTCGAAACGAGAAGAAGAATGCTTCGAGGAGGACAATGGAAAACGGATTCTGAGGACGAAACAATATTGTTTATCAAACTCGAGCACTGTTGGAAATTTGTTAAGTGCCGGTTTGTTATCGAAATGAAGGAGTTATTGTGGTTCTGGGAAAATGAAAGGAGAATGATAAGGCTGAAAGATTGATAAACTTGAACATTGGAAAGAAAGTGTATCCATCGTCTTAAAGGACAACTCAAAAATGTTAAAGGATGGCAGAGGATGAGAAATATTGAGCCTTTACAAAGCATTATTTATTAGTTAGGGTGATTGTTTATCTGTAACGTTTGCGATTAAAGGTTGGAAGTTGTTTTTATTAAGCCCGCATTTGGATTTCGAGTTAAAACCTATACAGGATGGTCAATGGTCGTGGAGAAGTGGTACATGTTAGTAAAACATACATTTTCTTGTATAGGAAGGTAGAGTCTGAAGGTTTCTTTTTTTCCTTCTAATGCAGCTGGCAAATAGACCGTGATCTTTCGCCATAAGGGCTGCACCGATGTTACTCACTTTGCACTACCCAGGGCGGGCGTGTAACTTGATGGTAAGCCACGGACGCGGAGTAACACTACCCCCGCAACGCTCTACGATCCTATTAGGACCGGGACCTATGATTTAAAGTGGATTCCGAACCACTACAACACCCATGGGCAAAGCCGGGATTTGAACCCGATACCTATGGTACCGAACGCCAGAGCGCTAGTCATTCGGCCATCAGGTCTGATGGTGTATTTAAAAAAAAAGAATTTAAAAAATGAAAAAAGAAAGAAAATTATTGCCATTATTTATTGGGAACTTAATTGAAAAGTGCTTCTTTGATTCAGGCCGCAGTTCTTTGGTTTCCTCTGACATCATATGTAAATAGGGACAGTTATCATTAAGAGCCCCTGTCCCGAATAATAATGCCCCCTTTTATCATCCATAGGCGGCCTGAAATGAATGGCCAATTGGCTACCGCTTTGCCATCATCATGGCCAATTGGCCAATTGTCATCAAATTGGCCATTTTAAATCCTCATGGCCAATTGGCTAGCGCTTTGGTCTTTGGCTCGAATCCTGTCAATGGCATGGTAGTTAACGAGTGGTTCGGAATTCATGTTAAGCTGTAGGTTCCTATCTGTTTAACCCTTCGTGTGCACAAGATGACCGTAGAGCGACAAACCAAACCAGTCCCTCATTAGTGGATTGTTCGTAGCATCCATAAGTGAAATATTAAGACCACTGATGTTAACTAAAAAATTAATGTTTTTAATATTTCTGGTTTTAATAATTGACAATTAACTAAATAAATATTCATGACTTTTCCCCATTAATAATCATTAGTATCATTTCAAATTTACGAATACACAGTCTTTTATATCAGATTATAATACACCTCAGCACCTTTTATCACCCACTGATGGATTTTTCGTAGCACTTTTAAGTGAAATATACACTGAAGTGACAAAAGTCATGGGATAGCAATATGCAAATTTTCAGATGGCAGTAGCATCGCGTAGAACAGGTATAAATGCGCAGTGCTTTCGCAGAGTTTTCATTTCTGTTCAAGTTATTCATGTGAAGAGGTTTTGACGTGATGATGACCGCACGACGGGAATTAACAGACTTTGAACGCGGAATGTTAGTTGGAGCTAGACGCATGGGTCATGCCATTTCGGAAATCGTTAGGGAATTCAACATTCCCAGATCCACTGTGTCAAGAGTGTGCCGAGAGTATGAAATTTCAGGCATAACATCCCACCATGGACAGCGCAGTGCTCGACCGCCTGCACTTAACGACCGAGACAGGCGACGTCTGCAAAGAGTCGTAAATTCTAACAGACAAGCAACACTGCGTCAAATAACCGCAGAAATCAATGTGGGACGTACAAGGGACTTGTCTGTTAGAACTGTGCGGAGAAATTTGGCTTTCTTGGGCTATTCCAGCAGAAGACCGACTCGAGTGCCTTTACTGACAGAACGACATCGCTTGCAGCGACTCTCGTGGGCACGTGAGCATATCGGTTGGTCCCTAGATGAATGGAAAACCGTGCCTGGTCCGATGAGTCACGATTTTGGTTGGTAAGAGCTGATGGTAGGGTTCGAGTGTGGCGCAGACCCCAGGAAGCCATGGACCCAAACTGTCAGGAAGGCACTGTTCAAGCTGGTGGTGGTTCCGTAATGGTGTGGGCTGTTTTTTCATGGCATGGACTTGGTCCTCTGGTGCGACTGGATCGAACATTGACTGGAAATGCTTATGTTCAACTACTTGGAGATCACTTGCAGCCATTCATGGACTTCATGTGCCCAAACGACGATGGAATTTTTATGGATGACAATGCGCATGTCACCGGGCCACAACTGTTCGCGATTGGTTTGAAGAACATTCTGGACAATTCCAACGAATGATCTGGCCACCTAGATCGCTCGACATGAATCCCATCGAGCATTTATGGGACATCATCGAGAGGTCTGTTCGTGCCCAAAATCCTGCACCATCAACGCTTTCACAATTATGGACGCCTATCGAGACAGCATGGCTCAATATTCCTGCAGAAAACTCCCAACGACTTGTTGAGTCCATGCCACGTCGAGTTGCTGCACTTCGCCGGGTGAAAGGAGGGCCGACACGATATTAAGAGGTATCCCATGACTTTTGTCACTTCAGTGTAAGTACTACCGATTTTAAATTAAAAACAATTAATGTTTTTAATATCTATGGTTATAAAAATGGACAATTACTGAAGAAATACTCATGACTTTTACACATTCATAATCATTAGTATCATTTCAAATTTATGAGTTCACAGTCTTCTGTATCAGTCGTAGTAGCTGGTTTAAGTAAAATATAAGGACCACCGTTATTAAGTAAAAAAAAAGTAATGTTTTTAATATTTCATATAATGAATATCATATAATATTATCATAAAAATGTAATTGTAACGTAAACCTTTTCACTTATACATGCTACGAACAATCCACCAATTAATGATACCATTGGTGCATTGTTCGTAGCATGTATAAGTGAAATACGATGTCCACCGATATTTAGTGAAAAAATTAATGTTTTTAATATCTCTGATTGTAAAATTGTATTTTATCACACACTGGTTGAATGTTCTTATCATATGTAAGTGAAATATGAGGGCCAATGATGTTAAAAAAAAAAATTAATGTTTTTAGTATCTCTGGTTATAAAAACTGACAATTACTCATGACTTTTACACATTAATAATCATTAGTATCATTTCAAATTTACGAATCCACATTCATATCAGACACTACACCTCAGCACATTTCTTATCACAAAATATTTTCAGATTGGGGTAGAAAATATTCTGGCAAGTCGGATAAAACTAAAGAAGAACGCAATTCCGCTATATTACAGTTTTTAATATCTCTGGTAGTAAAAATGTAATTGTAACGTCCACCTTTTATCACCCATTGGTAGATTGTTCATAGCATGTATAAGTGAAATACTAGGTCCACCGATGTTAATTAAAAAAAATAATATTTTTAATATATCTGGTTTTAAAAATGCAATTGTAACGTCCGCCTTTTATAGTATCATGCATTTGTGGATTGTTCGTATCTTATATAAGTTAAATACGAGGAGCACAGATGTTTATTAAAAATTTAATGTTTTTAATATCTCTGATTTTAAAAATGTTAACGTCCACCTTTTATCATTCATTGATGGATTGTTCGTAGCTTATATAAATTAAAAACGAAGACCACCGATGTTAAGTAAAAAAATTAATGTTAATATTCCTAGTTGTAAAAATGTAATTGTAACGTACACCTTTTATGACCAATTGGATATGGTTCGCAATTGGTAGATGGTTCGTAGCATGTATAAGTGAACTACGAGGACTAACGATGTTAAGGAAAAAAAATAAATTAATGTTTTTATTATCTCAAAAGTTGTAAAAATGTATTTTATCACCCATTGGTGGATCATTTGTAGCATGTATAAGCGAAATATGAGGGCCACTGATGTTAACTAAAAAAATTAGTGTTTTTAATATTTCTGATTATAAAGATTGACAGTTACTCCTGACTTTTACACATTAATAATCATTATTAATAATTTCAAATGTACAAGTTCACTGCTTTTCATATCAGACTATGCACTTCAGCACATTTCTTATCACAAAATATTCCCAGATTGGGGCAGAAAATATTCCGGCGAGTCGGATAAAACTAGCGGAGAACGCAATTCCGCTGTATCCGTAAATCTCCGGCGCCATTAGCGAGATTAGCGCTAATGACCGCCTTTCGACGGATCCGCGCAAAGAAGAAACACGACCGCCGTTAGCGCCGTGCCGGGGCGTGAGGTGAATGCTAGGGCTCACCTGAGGGCTATCCTGTAGTGCTCGATGGCCAGGAACTTATCGCCGACGTCTTTCTTGTAGTTAGCGTAGTTGTAGTGCGCCTTGGCGTTGTGGGGAACGGACTCCAAGCCAGACCTTGATGTAGGACAAAGAAAAACATTAGATAATATTAGCGGTATGGTATAATCAAAATTTCGATAATGTCTATGTCTTTCTATTTGTAAAAAAGTATAAAATTTTGGAATTTTACTAAAAACACTATCAGAAATGTAAAGTTTTAATGTTGAGATAGTATAGTAATATCCCAAAATTACATATCTGTCTAATCTTACGTATCTATCTATCTAATACATAATTTAGAATAAAAATTTAAATTTAATTTTTAGATTAGTATTAAATTTTGATTTTGATTTGATAAGATTAAATTTTGATTAAATTTTAATTTAATTCTATTCGAAGAAATTATCATAAATGTAATGTTTCCATGTTGAAATATTATAGTAAGGTCCCCAAATTACGGAACTTTGTCCTACTACTACAACTATATTCTTCAAATTTGCATAAAAGTACATATAAATTTTGAATTATAAAATTATATTTAATTTAGAATAAAAATAGTATAACATTTTAGATTTCTATTCACAAACATTATCTAAAATAAAAGGTTTTCGTGTTAGAATAGTGTAGTAATATCCAAAATTACGTAACTTCGTTCTATGACTGCAACTACATTCTATGACTACAACTGCGTTCTTCAACTTTGCATAAAAATGTATATAAATTTTGAATTACAAAATTAAATTTAATTTAAAATAAAACTAGCATAAAATTTTAGAATTCTATTCAAAAACATTATTAACTTTCATATTGAATAGTATAACAATATCCCAAAATTGCATAATTTCGTTCTACGACTGTAACTACATTCTACAAATTTGCATAAGAACAGAATAGATTAGAATTAAAAAATTAAATATAGTTTAGAATAAAATTAGTATAAAATTTTAGAATTTGATTCAAAACAATTATCAGAAATATAAAATTTTAATGTTGAATTAGTGTAGTGAAATTCCAAAATTAAGTAACATCGTTCTACGAATACAACTACGTTCTACAACTTTACATTAAACACACATAAATTTATAATTAGAAAATAAAATTTAATTTAGAATAAAATTAATATAAAATTTTAGAATTCTATTCAAAAACATTATCAAAAATGTAAAGTTTCGTGTTAAATATTATAGTAATATCCTAAAATTAAGTAACTTCGTTCTACTACTACAACTACGTACTGCAACTTTGCATAAAAATAAGTATAAATTTAGAATTAGACAATTTAATTTAGAATAAAATTTGTATAATTTTATGATTATATTAAAAAAATATCAGAAATGCAGTGTTTTCATATTGACTTGTATAGTGATATCCCAAAATTTCGTAACTTCGTTCTACAACTACAACTTTGCAGAAAATTACATATAAATTTAGAATTAAAAAATTTAATTTAATTTAGAATAAAATTTGTATAACATTTTAAAACACTATTAAAAAATTATCAGGAATATAAAGTTTGCTTGTTGAAATATTGTAGTAATATCCCAAAATTAAGTAACTTTGTTCTACGACTACAACTACGTTCTACAATTTTGCATAAAAAAGACATATACATTTTATTTCATTAGAATCGATTCGATTAGAATCGATTCATTAGATTATTCGATTAACAAAATACAATTTAGGAGAAAGATATTTAATTAAATTGCAGATCTTCAAATAATCAAATTAATTTTGTAATAAAATTTCAATTTATACAAAATTTCACAACTTTTTAGAAAGCAGACCAGTTGCTTCATAAAATTCTAAAAAAAGTTTCATTTTCTAAATTTTTTTAACTTTTACTCTCATAAAAATATTCACAAAGGAGAAGGAAGTTTTGTTTTTTAGGAAAATTTATTTTATTATTATTTTTGTGAAACATTAAAAAAATATCAACAAATTACACCAGGGTTGGGGTTGGGTTGACATCCCAACCTTGGTAATTATATGGTGCATAATTGTATAATAACCTTGGTAATTATATGGTGCAATACCGACTCCCAATTCCAGATACTTTTCGTAATTTTCTGCACTATTATCTTTACTAATAGATTTAGAAGAACGTGTGAAATAATTTCAATATTTTTTATTAAACTCGCATATATATAAAAACAGTTTTTTGATGACAAAGAATTTATATTTATATTTTATATATTTAAAACATTGAATCTTTTTAAACCTTTGTTATAGATTCTAGATAGCCTTTTTTGAACCTCAGTGCTGATAAAATCTCACAACGTTTACATGTTTTGCCGGTAAATCAGTCACTATTTTTGCTAGTGGTTCTATTATTCAAATATATAGTTAAATGTCCTCCCTAACTAATTCACATGCACGAGGTCAGTAATGAAATCGAGGAATTGTTAAAAATAAACATCAGAACTGGTATAGAATAATCACTTAAATGCCACAGGCAAATGAGTTCCATGTGATATTATAGTTACTTGGTTACATTTTGTTTTCTGAAATACATTAATCAAAACTGCCCATCAACTATCATCTATAAGCATGGTAATAATTCTCTCAGTCTACAAACCTGACGAGGGCTTCTCTACTGCTCCAGACATTGTTCCTGGCCATGGTTTTGTAGACGAACATCAAGATGAGCAACAGGGCCCCGGCCCTGCACATGGAAGCGATCATTGGGCCCCTTTGCATCAGTTTCTGCAAACCGTGGCTCACCAACAAACAAAAGCCCAAGCTGCAAAACAAAATAAATTTTTTCGTTTTAATTCACCTTTGAGCAAATTATTGGATAAAGGTGTTGTGATTTTAAAGTATTAAAAAGTACTAATTACAGTTGGATTTAACAGTCATGGAATAAATTTTGAGGCGTGGTACAGTTTACTAAAACACATTTTTGTTTTCTATAGGAATGTAAGATCGGAAGGCACGAATTCAAAAATGAGACATAACAAGAAAAACATTGTTTATTTATAATAGCACTGCAAAGCACTTCTTAGATTCAATGTCTTCAATAAGTGCTCAAAATTGCGACCATCAACAGCAATACACCCAAGAGCCAAAACATTATGACCACCTGTCAATAACGAGTTGGTCCACTTTTGGCGCGCAGCACAGCTTCAACCCGCCTTGGTGTGGATTAATACCACCACTTAATACCAGTTAAATACCACTTCCACCTGATCACGTGCCTTCCACGTCATCCAGGCGAGTTCATTGCAAAATGTAGGGATGGTCACAATGTTTTGGCTCTTTAGTGTAGAAGCTTAGCTATGTCCAAGGAGTGATTGACGAACAGTTACAAAAATGGCAGGCATTTCGTGTACGCTTGCAGCAGCTATGGATAGTCTAACAATGAGGTCATCAATGAAGTTTTGTAAATGAAAACACGGAGCCTGATGGCAAAGTGACCAGCGCTCTGGCGCTCGATACCACATGATTCTGGTTTGAATCCCGGCGGTGCCATGGATGTTTGTAGTGGTTTGGAATCCACTGTAAGCTGTATGTCTCGATCTCATACAGCTGTAGAGCGTCACGGTGCCCAGTCAGACTTCTCACCCACAACATTCCCAAACTGTATAGGAGCAACTCAGCTCTAGGCACAGTGATGTGGCGTGGTGTTGTCATATTTGCCTCGAGTCCCAGAATGTCATGTATGTTTGTAGTGGTTTGGAATCCATTTTATACCACAGATTCCGGTCTCTTATGACCGTAGAACGTCACAGAGCCCAATCAGACTTCTCATCCACATCATTCCCAAACTGTAAAGGGACAACTCAACTCTAGGCACATTGATGTGTCGTGGTGTAGTAGTAAATGAAAACATAGTTGCTAAAACAGTGTAAGAGCAAAATTGAGTGCACGTTGGGGTTGCAAGTCAGGGGACTTGAAACTCATCACATGAAGGGTATCAAATAGGGCATCATGCCTGGCTGTTGCTAGGAATTCATTATAAAGTGTGTTCATTACTCGAAATCACTTCCGACCCAGTATTCTAGTACTAAAATGTATATTTTAGTAAGCTCTACAGTGTCTCAAAGTTTGTCCCACGACAGTTGAATCATCCTGTATATACTTACGTAAAACAAAACGGGTACAAAATTTTTAAACCTTTTGACTGAAACCGATATAGCTATAGCTATAGCTAATATGTTCTATAGCTTATATAGCTCTATATATATACATATAGCTAACAAGTTCCTTAGTAGCTGATATTATATTCACTATAATTAATAGTAAGTTACACATTTGATGCATAATATGAACACAATATTGACGTATGAGTTTGTTTTGAAGTAGACAGGTAATCCATATTAATCCATAGTCCACATGATTCTGAACATATTATATACACTCAAGAGCCAAAACATTATGACCACCTGTCAATAACGAGTTGACCCACCTTTGGCGCGCAACACAGCTTCAACCCTCCTTGGCATGGATTAATACCCCCACTTAATACCAGTTAAATACCACTTCCACCTGATCACGTGCCTTCCACGTCATCCAGGCGAGTTCATTGCAAAATGTAGGGGTGGTCATAATGTTTTGGCTCTTGAGTGTATATATTTAAATGTTTTAATAAAAATATAATAATTCTATCTCTAATTTTAAGTATTTAAATACATGACTTTAACAAAAAATAATTTTTTTTTATAAGACAAAGAGTCTTCCAAGGATATAAAAACAAGAATCCCAGAAGCAAAATGGCGATAATTTCGAAAAATACGAATTTAAGCTCATATGCGTAATGTTTTTGCTTAGTTTTTCTAACTGGTATCTGTCTTTAAGACTCATTATATGATATTTTTCCTTTGGAATAAAAAATGCTTAAAAATATATTAATTTTATTAAAAATCTGCTTCCATCATTTATATAATTCTCTTAATTTTATTTGACAACAAAAAAGCAATTTTAAACCCTAAACTTCCTCACGATCATTCTAAAAATTATATGATTAAAAACATTTCTTAATTTTTTTGGCATTATTTGTATGCTTTTTAGTGTTTTAACTACACTATCATTCAAACCTTATCAATAGCTGCTACGCGATCAGTCTTTAATAGGTGAATCTCCCTTTTTACAGAGTCTTTATACCAATTCACTCTTCTTTTTGTTAAATAAATATACCACATATTGTACTCTTTTATGCATATATTTGAAATGTATAGGGTCATTATAATTAAAGTCCCAGAAAATGCTGTAAAAAAAAACCACTCGTTACAATGACTTCAAATTTGAACTGAAGGTATTTGAAGAAGGGGAAAACGGTATGTCATTAAAAAAGGTCAAAGAGTATTAATAGATGGCACTATAAGCGGCCTAAAGAAAGTGATTTCGGCTGCCAGTGGTATTTTAGTTGCACATTAAACCAACTGTAGTGTTCAATGGGTTTGATAGTTTCGGTTATTTACGGGAGAAAATGACTTCCAAGTCATTCAACAGTTGTGACACTTAGTGGAAAGACCATCCACCACTACAAGGTCATACCAAATTGAACGGGAAAAATGGGTGGAATTATTTTGATGCCAAACCGTTTCCCCCTTCTTCAAGTACCTTCAGTTCAAATTTGAACTCATTGTAAAGAGAGGTTCTTTTTTTTACAGCATTTTGAAAGTAGGACTTTAATTCAAATTGTATTTATTGTAATTCTGTATATTGAAATAAATATTAAATAGTTACATAACTATAACTATAACTATTAAATAGTTACATAACTAATAGTTTAACTATACGCTATTATAATAGTGTATAGAGAGGTACTTACCTAGGTATATAGAGCACTCTTTCAGCGACGACGAATCCAACAGTAACGAGAAGATTGGAAGCCGGCAAAAAAGAAAATACCATCACGGACAAGGAGAGAAGAACTCGGCGTCTTTCCAACCCCTGGGAAAAAGAAAAAAGCAGATCAATCCTAAATTTACTACTTGATAAAAATTTATAGGCTGTATCACTGTTAAGTTATTAATTATCCGTATTAAGATTTGTTCAAGAGCATTTAATATAGTTACTAAATACTTTTTTTTCTTTCTAATGCAGCTGGCGAACACTTAGACAACTGTCTTTGCTGCCTTAAGGGAAGTGCTGCGCCGACGTTACTCATTTAGCACTACCCAGGAGGCGTGTGTAACTTGATCATATGCTACGGACGCGGAATAACAATACCCCCGCAACGCTGTACGATCCTATTAGATCGGGCCCTACAGTTTAAAGTGGATTCCGAATAACTCCAAACATCCATGGTACCGCTGGGATTCGAACCCGAAACCTGTGGTACCGAACGCTAGCCACTCGACCATTCAGGCCCAGTTATTAAACACTAGCAGATATGATCCTGCAATCCAGGTTAGAAAATTAAAAAAATTGCGAAAGGAGGAAATATGGTTAATTATTATGGGCTCAAGTTATGTAATAATTATTTATTATGTTATGTTTTTATGTTTTAATAAATTATTTATGTTTTTAAGTTACATCTAATCAAAAGTTAATCTCAAAATAATAAAAAAAGAAAAGGTGTGCCATTCAACCTCACTAGAGAATTCATGGCCCCTACTGAGGAAGTTCAGTCAGTACATAGAGGGCGCCGCTGATGTGCTAAATATACGAAATTACAGTTTTTAATTTTGGTATATTTTACTAAAATATATCTGTGTAGTTTTGAGATTTTAAATAACTCACTTTTTAAATAAAGCAATATTTCAAAGAAAAAAAAATTACTCTTACACTCACTTTGACTCAAATAACACTCTTTGGCTAGCCTCTTTTTTTATAAGAATATAATAATAATTATAGTTAAAAAAATACATTGAAAAATATTATTCTATATTTCCTACTCGGAATTTTTTTACAATAACTACCCTGGCGCATCTGGTGGGGAATAAAAATATGATTTTTATTTAATGAAAAAGCATGGAATTAACAGTCTGAAATCGAGGGAAGGGATAAAATCTCCAAGTTTTAAAATAGCCTATGGTCTATAGTCCCTGTTCTATGTATGCCAAGAAAGTTCCAAGTTGTAAACTATGAATTTACATAAAGGAAATAGAAGAGCAAAACAACAGATTTTCAAATTTATATATATTTTATTATTTTTCTAATAAGCCTACTATTATTACATCGGGCCTGAATGGTCGAGTGGCTAGCGCTCTGGCGCTCGGTACCCCAGGTTTCGGGCTCGAGTCCCGGCGGAGACGTGGATGTTTGTAGTGTTTCGAATCCACTTTAAGCCGTAGGTCGCGGTCTCCTATGACTGTAAGAGCATTACAGAGCAAAAGTCAGACTTCTACCTACGGGAGCTCCTTCACAACAGAAGCTGCTTCCTTCCCCTTCAACCATGAGTCCATACGGGCTCGTGGGCTTGGTCTAGATTAGATATCTACCAAGTGGGATAAGTAACAACAACAACAACACTATTAAACCACACCTAGTTGTGTAAGTGGGCTTAGAGCCGAGTTACAGTTTGGGAATGACGCGGGTGAAAAGAAGTCTGATTGGCCTATGTGACATTCTACGGTCATATGAGCCAGGGACCTACGGCTTAATGTGGATAGACCTTAGTAAAACCTTTAGTTTTTTTTTCTTCTAATGCAGCTGGCAAATAGACCGTGATCTTTCGCCATACGGGCTGCACCGTTGTTACTCACTTTGCACTACTAAGGAGGCGCGTGTAACTTGATGGTAAGCTACGGACGCGGAGTAACAATGCCCCCGCAGTGCTCTACGATCCTATTAGGACCGGCACCTACGGCTTAAAATGGATTCCGAACCACTACAACACCCATAAGAAAAGCCGGGATTTGAACCCGATACCTGTGGTACCAAACGCCAGAACGCTAGTCATTCGGTCATCAGGCCCTTGTAAGACCTTTAGCAAGCTGTACCTCTCTTCAAATTTGGTCCCATAACCACTGAACCAGCATGTTTATAAATGAAACTAAATAACGTTCACTGTTTTTTGTTCCGGATATAATTACATGGCCCTTATTCTTATCAGCAATATATACAACTTATGATGATTCTTTTTTCAATTATATCTGTTAGCTCCCACTCTCCCAATATATATCTTGTTCAAATTTCCAGTCGTTCATAAAATACTTTTTATTCATCCATTCGAATTCAAATACATTTTTTTTAACTTGTAGTGGATGACACTGGATGTTAATACAGTTTTTCAAATATTTATTCAGTGATTAAATTTAATTCATTAATTTTAGGTTTTTTTTAGATTTAAGTTGCATGTATCTACCCATAGAGGGCGCCAGATAAACTTAAAAAAAATGAATGATAATTATTTACAAAGGACTTTCTGCAATAGACTGAAAAAACAGTAGAAATTGACTTAAAGATTTTTTTTTATATTACTTGTTCTTCTGATATGACTCATTTTTTTTGCTTCAAATTCTTCCATTATCAGAATCTACTAAGTCTTAAATGCTTGTAATAAGACAGTTCTCTTAAAAACAGTCGCACGAAATTGGTCAATGTTGTTCTTCTGGCATGCTTTAGAGATCTGCCAATAGTCGAGTTTATCGTTATCCGTTATTGGTTTGTTAATAAGCGCCGTATGAGCAGAGCTCTTCCTCTAATCCATTCAGCTTTTCTCGGCCAATTTGGTCCGTATTAGCTGTTCCGCCATCTTCCATTGTTTGCTCAAGTTCTTTACCCTCTACTCACCCCTTTCCTTTTTTTTAGCGGATTTATCTTCTTAAGTCGCCAGAGCTCCGACTCCGTTGATTAGATACATCTTCGATCTGTTTTCCGTTCCCTGATTAGACTTCTGTCCCCACCCCAACCCCCTTTCCCGGGGATTCCTGTTTATTGGGTTTCCCTGCTTGACCCTGAAGGCTGATTCCGGTTTATCCTTCCGAAATCCTCCAGGAAAAAAGACGGTCAATGACGATCCCTTTGTTTATTTATTTTTTTAAATATTTTTTTTTTTTTTGATTTTGGTAGTATCCGTGGAAAATTTTTTATTTGAGTTCTGTAGGAATAAGATATCTATCCATGGGTATTTCTTTAGAAGAATCTTTAAGATTTTGAAGAAAAAAATTACTTTGGAGTAATTGCGATTGAAAAAAAAAATTGCGGTGTTTGCCAAATTTTTATTGTGCTAGTATTTTGTGGCATAAAACAGGTTACAAAACTGATAAGCCTGATCTCAGGGAATTATATTAAAATTTGTGCAATGTAAATACCGATGAAATGGACTCTAATAAAATGTACAAAAATCAGCCATAATTTAAATGGTGTAAATTGAAACAATTTAAATTAATTATTTAATTTTTATGAGAATAATCATCGTTTTAAACATGTCTTTTTTTATTGATTTCCAGAAAAATCTAGTTTTGCATATTCTTCATCACTCTATAGCGCTCTCCTGGGCCTGAATTGCCGAGTGGCTGGCGCTCTGGAGCTCGGTACCACAGGTTTTGGGTTCGAGTCCCGGCGGTGCCATGGATGTTTGTAGTGGTTCGGAATACACTTTAAACCGCAGGTCCCGGTCTATTGTGATCGTAGAGCGTTGCGGGGGCAATTTTACTCCACGTCCGTGGCTTATCTTTAAGTTACACGCGCCCCCTGGGCAGTGTAAAGTGAGTAACGTCTGTGCAGCGCTTGCCTTAAGGCATCCAAGACCAAGCTGCCTAAGTGTTTGCCGGCTGCATTAGAAAGAAAAAATATCGCTTTCCTTTAGTACTACCTTGTAATCTAATACTAACTCCTAAATTACATTAGGCACACTCAATGAGTTAAATTCGTTACACTGGCAAATTGAAGGTGAAGTATTTTCCCGATTCAATGAATCCTGCTTCGACAAGCTGACAGAATTACCATCGAAAACACTTTTCTTTTACACTATTGCCATTGATACAATTTTCCTTTCTACTCGACGTAATTTTCATCTAGATAATTTCCTCTCTGATAGGTAGGCACAGTTATCATCATCAAAATTTCAACTTCGATATTCTGATACAATTAAAATCTGCACAAACTTTCTTTTTTTCACACTTTCACATTTACCACCGATACTTTTTTCTATCTGGTGATGCAATTAACATCGATACAGACTACGCTTTGACACACTTGCATAATTACCGACACAGTTTTTCTTCTATAAGATGGTACAGTTATCATCGACAAAAACTTCGCTTTAGCAAAATTACCATCGACATAATTTCCGCTTCTATATCCTGGAACAATAACTATCGACACAGACTTAGCTTTGCCATACTTGCACCATTAGCATTGACACAATTTTCGTTTTTATACGCTGGTACAATTATCATCGACACAAATTTTGCTTTGGAACACTTGCATAATTACTATCGGCACCATTTTCGATGATACAATTACCATCGACACAAACTTAGCTCTGCCGTACTTGCACAATTAGCATCGACACAATTTTCGTTTTCATACACTTGTACAGTTATCATCGATATACACTTCGCTTTTGCACAATTACCATCGACACACTTTTCACTTCGTTAAACTGGCACAGTTGCCATTGAAACAAATTTCGTTTAGACATGCTGACACAATTACTGTTGATATAATTTTCACTTCAATAGTGTTGTAACTTGTAATTATCGTATTGTGTGTGGGCAGGGTGTATTTCCTTTTTTTTTTGTATGAATCCAGGAATGCTAGATAACGCCACCTCCCGTTCCCACGGTGAGGTCCAAAAGTAAACTGGTCGGTTTGGTGGCGGGGACAGAAGACCCCTTTTGAGTTTTGCGGCTAGAGAGGAAGACCCCGTTGAGATGGAGGAGAGAGAGTACTATCTGGAACAAGGCGTGAGCCTGTACACATAATTTTTTTGCTGTGAGAATGGCTACATGGAGAATCTAAGTCCATCTTTATATTTGCTGCGAGCCCCTTGTGAGATCGGTTTTCGACGTTACTGGTAAATCACTGCCTACACACACATGGGAATATTTCATTTGAGGTATGCGTAATATTATGATTATTTCTCTATGAACATTTTTTATTTATGCTGTCTTAAGTGCCAATTTAAAATCCTGTAAAAAATCTAAATTTAAGTGTAATTGTATATATTAGTATTCCTTAAAAGTAAAAAGTAAATTAGTTGTTTGTTTTAGAATTAATTTTCGTATTTATTTTAATTGTTTTTTATTAATGTTAAATTATTTGGCCGTCCTGCGAGTATACGCAGACTAACGGCATCATTTCTATGTCGGTTCTAACAAATAGTATGGACAATATCATCGACACAATTTTCTCTTTGACACTGTGGCACAATTACCACCGTTGTAATTTATGCTTCGGCATGCTGGAACAATTACTATCGGCCCAAACTTTACTTTGTCACATTTGCACAATTACTATCAACCCACGTTTCGCTTCTTACACTTGTACAATAACCATCGACATAAAACTCGCTTTCAAAAACTTGCACAATTACAATCGATACAAACTTCGCTTTCAAATGCACAATTACAATCGATACAAACTTCACTTTCAAATGCACAATTAGAATCGACACAAACTTCACTTTCAGATGCACAATTACAATCGACGTAAAACTCGCTTTCAAACACCTGCACAATTACAATCGATACAAACTTCGCTTTCAAATGCACAATTACAATCGACAAAATTTTTGCTGGTTTAATTACAATCGACACAAATCTCGTTTTGGCACAATTGCATTACCACCGACATAAATTTTGTTTCTGCATGCTGACACATTTATTATCGACTCACTTTTCACTTCGTTAAGCTGGCACAGTTACCATTGAAACAAATTTCTCTTAGACATGCTGACATAATTACTATTTATATAATTTTCACTTCAATAGGTTGGCGCAACTATCATTGTAATAAATTTTTCTTTGACATGGTGGTACAATTACCACCTTTTCAACTTTTGATCCGTTATTGCTGGAATAATTATTATCGATATAATTTTCACTTCGATAGTATGGAAAATACCATTGACACACTTTTCTCTTTGACACAGTTAACACATTTTCAATTTTTGATTCTATATATTTTAACAATTACTATCGATTCAATTTTCACTTCTAGATGTTGACAAAATTGCTACTAACATAATTTTCTCTTCGACAGGATAGCGCAAATGACATTGGTACGATTTTCTCTTCGACGTGGTTGAACAGTTACCTTCGTTGTATTTTTTACTTCAATCTGTTGGAACAATTACCATGGAACTTCAAATGAGATCCTCGTCACTGTCCCTCCATTCTATAAAACTTTATATCAAACAAATAATGACTAAAAACCACAAGTTACATATTCAAGATGAGATTAAGTCAAAGCGTTGGACAGCTGAAGATCTTTTAGCAATACCCAGCAATCCGCGACGGCATGCTTTCGCCCAGTTCCGACTTCTGACTGGCCATGACCGTCTAGCAGAACATCTCCATCGCATTAAAATGTTTTCGAACCCTGGCTGCCCCTATGTGGTTCAACAGACCCAATGAACAGAGACCACCTCCAACAATGTGCGGTACTTGACGGCGACTCGGAGACAGCGCTTTACTGGCGTGCGAGAGAACTCATAAGGCAATAACTTCGGCCATCTTTGCATTTTTTGGACGTTTATTCTTTTGTATTTTTTTCCCTTGTTATTTTTTTTATTATTATTATTTTTTTATTCTTCTTGTACTTGCCTTGCCATTGGAAATAAAAAAAAGCAATTACCATGGATACACTTTCAAATTAGACTTGTTGCCATAATTACTAAGAACATAATTTTCACTTCGACACACTGACATTATATCCTCGCACCTGAAATTAGTCACTACAACGGATGTTTCCTTAATTTTTGTAGCAATTTTTCTCAGGATTTTTCTGTCTTTTACTCATTCAAATAGGACGTTGAAAGAGTAAAAAGATGAGAAAATTTGTGTATTGAATTTTGTGTATTACATTTTTAAATCTACTGAATAAACATATTTCAAAATTAGTATTTTGTGTTTCATTGCTAATTACTTCCGTGAATTTCTTCAAATCATTATCATGCGTATTCATGCATAATCATATAGCAGGAATATAATCATGCATTCATGCATAATCATATTCATGCGCTCATTTTTAACAATGGGGTAATAGCAATTCTTTCAATTATACGAAATACACATATATTTTAGAAGTCAGCTAAATGTAAGCATTAATATATTTTTTTTTTTTTACTTTAAAATTCTACTAGTTATTAGGTATAAAGGCAAACATCCTATTTTATGGCGGAAATGGTCGAATCGATTATAAAAAAAGGGTTTTTTAATCTGACATCTGCATTGTAAATCCTTTTGAATTTTGAATTTGTCATGAACGAAAAAATAATTGTTATCGTGGAATATATTTTTTCTTTTAATAATATACAAATTAAAATTTTATTTATAAAAAAATTAAACTTTTTTTATTGTAATTAAAATTCTTCCGAAATTACCTTCCCCCTCTATCACACCGATGTGTTCAATGTCTCACATGGCGAGTTTTTCAATTTTCCACGTTGGCTGGATTCTAGTAATTTCACGTAATCGACAACATCGAAATTTATGTTTTTTTTCTTTCTAATGTGGCTGGCAAACACTTAGACAGCTTGGTCTTGGATGCCTTAAGGCAAGCGCTGCACAGACGTTACTCACTTTGCATGACCCAGGACGCCATGACTTTGCGTGGAACTTGACCGGCACTTGACTTGCGTGGAACGGACGCGGAGTAACAATGCGCCCTCAACGCTCTATGATCACATTAGACTGGGACCTATGGTTTAAAGTGGATTCCGAACCACTACAAACATCTATGGCATCGCCGGGACTCGAACCCAAAACCTGTGGTAGCGAGAGCCAGAGCGCTAGCCACTCGGACATTCAGGCCCCTCGAAATTCATATAGATTTCAGGATTTTTAAACAATTATTATTATTAGAACTGTCAGCATGATATTTTAAGGGTGGGGTTGCGAGGTTCAGAAAAGGCATGCAAGGGGTAGGCAGTCGGTGAGAGAAACCTACCTCCTCTTACCTGCAGACGTATCGCGGTCACAGTCAGAGCCAGTAGGCCGAGTAGGTAGGCCAAAGAGGCGGCGTTCCGCAGTTCCCAGGGACTCTCCACCAGAGGGATACTACTCGTCTGCCAGTCGTAGGACAGGGTGCTAGGGCAAAGCAGCAGCCACAGGTTAAATGCAGGTAGGTACAGGTAGGTGAGGACCCTTTAAAAAAAGAGAAAACAATAATTGAAATCTGATAATTCTGTTAAAAACCATAAAAAAACTACAACATCAATGACATACTAGTAAGTTGAAATTACTTGAATTTACAATCTTAAATGACATATCTGTTGGGAAATTTTTTCAATGCGAAGTTGTTGTTGTTGCTGTTTCATATCACAAAATTGGAATTCAATTCATTTACATCAGGTCACTCATTAAAGGTAATGGTAATAGTAATAAAAGTAATGGTAATAGTACACGAAAAACATAAGGGTAATGTTGTTCGTGTCCGTGGCATTCCCTAAGTCACACGTGATCCCCTGGTGGTGTTAAACGAACAACAGTTAGAGGCTATAGCTACTCGAGAGGTTGCTATTGTTTCTATTCGTTTAGCCTATATACCACTAAAGACTATTCACATTATTTACCAACATTGACATCATATCATTTCTGAAATTTCATTTTCTCTCTGGTGACTAGTATCATTGAATTCTGAAAGATTAGCAACATAACTAAAGCCTGTAGATTCAAATTTTGTTTCTTTTAATTTGAATACAATAAAATGACTTCCTGGCCTACTGATTTTGCTCACTAATTGAAAAGCTAAACATGAGAGTTTTTTCAAAACTTTAAACTAGATACATGAGTTCAGATGCTGGAGTAAACTAATAGATAGCGCGTTAGGTTTCAGAATCAAATGGGCTTAGTTCTACACTCAATAAACGTTGATCGAACAATAAACTTTCATGTCTGTCATGGAAAGTCCTTTCATTTGACTTCTAGAAGGTGCAAATAGTACAAACACCATCCGAATTAATATTCATTCAAAATTATTGGGGCATAATTTGTTTTTGTTCCAATGCAGCTGTCAAACCCTTAGACAATTGTCTTGGATGCCTTAAGGCAAGCGCTGCCACGACGTTACTCACTTAGCACTACCCAGGAGGTGCGTGTAACGTGGAGAGAAGCTACAGACGCGAAGTAACAATACCCCCTCAACGCTCTACGATCCTGTTAGACCGGGACCTACGGTTTAAAGTGGATTCCGAACCCCTACAAACATCCATGGCACCACCGGTACTAGAACCCGAAACCTAATGTGGCATAAATTCATTCATATAATTTCCGAGACTGTAAACTTGCATCATAAAATTCGTTCTATTACAGGGTTGTATAATGTGGTGCAGTAGAAGTAGTAAGGCCTGAATGGCCAAGTGGCTAGCGCTTAGGCACTCGGTTTCGCGGGTTCAAGTTCGAGTCCCGGCGGTGCCGTGGATGTTTGTAGTGGTTCGGAATCCACTTTAAGGCGTAGGTCCCGGTCTCATTTGACTGTTGAGCGTTGGGCGTAGAGATGACAACTCTACCCCGTAAAAAAAAACGTCTCAAAATCTACCAGTAGGTAGAAGGCCTTGGCCCACAACGGACTGTTGTGAAAATGATGATGGTGAGTAGAAGAAGTAGTTCAGATATGGTTTCGTTTATTGCTCTACGGTCAAAAAAAAAAACTACTACTACTATAAGAACATTCTAGGTTGCAAAAAATTCAAAATATCTACCGATATTTGCATTATTCTAAAGTTTTTGTTCTCACTATATCAATATTAAAAAACCCAAACAACAAAATATTGTTGTTTTTTACTATTAAATTTTTGATTACAATTACATTCAATCATACGTTGCTGAACTTTCTTTTATCTGACAAACTTCTGAGCTTTCTGATGGCCAAATGTATAGCGCTGTGGCATTTTGTACCACAGGCTTCATGCTTGAATCCTGGCTGTGGTATGGACGTTTGTGAGTGGTTCGGACTCCACGTTGAACTGTACGACTCGGACTAATTAGTTCAAGTGAGCAAAAAAAAAAAATGGCCGGAGAGCTAAATGTTTTAATGTAGTGATTCAGCTGAATCACTACATTAAAACACTTGATAGTACAACCAAAGGTAGAAAAACACATTGAAAGGAACAATTTTGTATTATTTTACAAAATATAAATAACCAGCTTAATTATTATTTGCATGTACTTATTGTTTTAATTGTAAATACCATGAATATATAATTTTTAATCAATTTTTATGACCTTTCAATGCATTTGAAAACTAATGTGAATTCAACGATTGATTGTGTTTAGATCTGCACCACTTCTATTTGTATGTCCGTTATATAGAGCATTGGTATTACACATATCGCTTATTCCGCTGATATTAGAGAGTTTTTGCATACCGTACGCTTACCGTAGGACGTTAGCAGCGCGCATGCTCATCACCTAGGAGCATGCGCGCTCCGTCCTATGGTAACTAGCGTATATGTTAATATTAAACTCATATTTATATTAACACTAAAGAAGTTAAGAGTTTTCTGATATAATAATAAAAATAATATGTATGCTAATAAGAAAATGTTAAAAATAATCTATTGCATAAAAGTTTTATAGAAGAGAATTTTACTAACGAAATATTTGTTTATTTATTAATTATTCATTTTTAGACGAAGTATTTGAGAATATTATGTGGACTAATTCATCGATTAGCTGTTTTCCAAATGAATCATTGCAAATAGAGATTCATTAAAAGAAGAGATTCATTGCTGTTACTCACCGTGTTGTCCAAGACTTCGCAAAAGCTGCCGGGTTGTCGTGTTCGCTGAACTGGGGCAGAGGACCGTTGATGACACACATACGAAGGTAGCACAGAGCACATGTCTGAGGAAAAGCATGGAAAACAATTATAATAAAATTAAAACGATATATTATATTATACTTATTTAAAAAGATTTTACCATTCATTTAAATGACATACGATGTCCCTAAAATATATTTACAATTTCAAACATTTATTAATGAGGCACATGAAAAGACAAATAAGTGAATATTATTACAAAATGAGATTGATATATTTTTTGGCGTCCTTTAATTTTAATTTAATTTAATTTATAAATATGCACGCGAACACGTCAAGATGGTATCAGATATCTTGTCCATGTTCACTATAGCATACCCTTCATCAGTGACATCAGTGATCATTTGCGTTAGATGAGTTGTGTCCCGTACCATTGTTCCATATCTTTAAAATATCCCCCTAAGAAGAAGTAGGGAAGAGTAATTTCTGATGTACGTGGTATTCAGGGTTGTGTAAAATCAGTGTATTGGACAATGTGCAGGACATTATTATTCAGGTGATCACTGATAGCATTGCCACTTTTGATGAAGGTATGTTACTACAAACGTGGAAAAATCGAGTGCTATATGGATACGTTTCGAGCAACTCATGCTGTCTATATAGATATTTATTTTTATTGCAAAAGCCCTTGAGTTTGCATCATTGGCACCCATGCATCGCAGATGCATGAGATTGGAGCATAAAGATGGAATACAAAATACACTATCTGGAAGAAAGTGACGGGACACCCCTCGAAAAGTAGAAAAGTCGACAATACAGCTGACACATGCGTAATAATAGGTATCACGTGTCAGCCATATCTTATAAATACTCTGTGGAGTCGACAAGAGCTGTTTTTTGTCAAGATGCCGCCACGGGAAGAGGTGTCTGAGTTCGAGAAAGGTGTGTTGGTTGGATTGCATCTTGCCAAGGTATCAATTAGGGAGATATCCCGTCTCCGTAACTGCTCAAAATCAACTGTAGCACGTGTTGTGTGTCGCTACAAGACTGAGGGACACAGTCAGAACAAACCCCGAAGTGGACGACCTACAGTTCTCACCAGCAGGGACCGGCGGGTGCTCGGCAGGGAGATTCGAAGTAACCGTCAAACATCCATGGATAACATCGCTAATGAGTTTAGACAAGCCACGGGTGTGGCCGTTTCGACCAAGACTCTTCGTATCGAGGCCCATAAGTTAGGCTACACAGGACGTTCGCGGCTCATAAGCCTTTGATTACGAAAACCAACAAGTAAGCGCGCCTTCGATGGGCCAAAGATGCATGGGTATTTGGACTCTGGATGACTGGAAACGCGTCCTTTGTAGTGACGAGTCACGATTTACCCTTTTCCGTTCCGATGGACGTGTTTGGGTATGTCGTTTACCAGGAGAACGCCTTTTGCCCGAGTGTGTCGTCCCAACTGTAAAGTTTGGTGGAGGAGGATTGATGGTATGGGCCTGTTTCTCCTGGTATGGGGCTGGCCCACTGGTGAAGGTTGATGGTGCGATGAATGCCGATAGATACTGTGATATTCTCGACAATCATGTCCTTCCTACCTTGTGGGCAACGTACGGTATGGTTGATGGCCGGTATCAAGACGACAAAGCAACATGTCATGATGCAAGGAGGACTCTTGATTGGTATGTGAACAACAACGTTAAACGCATGGAGTGGCCAGCGCAGAGCCCTGATCTTAACCCAATTGAACATCTCTGGGACAAATTGGACCGTCGGCTGAGGGCCTGCACCCCACTCCCCAAAAGCAAGCCTGAACTATGGAACTTCCTGTTAAACATTTGGAAGGAAATTCCTCTTGCCACTATGGCTAATTTAGTGGAAAGCATGCCCAGAAGGGTTGCAGCTGTGATCGCAGCCAAAGGAGGCCCTACCTCCTATTAATTTTAATAAATATGGGTTTATGTCGTTATAGTGTCGTGTCCCGTCACTTTCTTCCACATAGTGTAGCAAAACATAACAAAACAGTAATTCATAACGATAACAATAATATCAAAACTGTGACTACAGAAAGATAAAAGGAAATTAGTCGCTGGATGCCAATTGCATCAACTCTCTAGACCTCGAATATCTTGTATGAGCTTTCTTCATTCAATGAAGAACAAATGATCTTAGACTGTCTCAGATTTATATTATCTATATATACATCTTTATAGAGATGTATTAAATTAAATAAAAAGAAAAACATTTAAATATATACATCTCATTTTGTGATAAGTCTCAAGTATTTGTTTTTTTGTAATAAATATAAATAATAAATTTAATAAACTTTGTAATAAATATAAAGAGATTTTATGGACACCCTATTATGCATTTATGTATTATACATTTTATTTCAAAAAGTGCTTTGAACGTTTTACACAATGTATTCTGTAAAATACAATGCATTAAATTATATATAGCCAATGTATGCAGCAGTGGTGCGACGTGGGTTAGTCAAATAAAGGTTTCATATTACAAAAATTATGAAAATATAATTCGAAAATATGACGTAAACTATAGATTGTAGTACATGCTGGTATACTCTCTGTTTGGGGGCATCTGCAGTTAAAACTAACAGAATTCAACTAAATTTCATATAGACTGTGGAATTATGTAATTACAAAGTAAAAAAAGTTATTACATAAGAGAGCTTAATATTGAACGAAATTTACTATAAAATATTTATCTATAATATAGGTTGGGCAATCTTGTTTTTTAATTTACACCTAATTAATATTGGTAATCCTAAATGTAATAAAAAGCAGAAAATATGACAGCACTTTCAACTTTTGAATCGTTAAAAAAAATTGAACCACTTGATTTTTGCTAGAATTGGAATTTTTATTAGTGTATATTATATGAAAAGCTAATTCAAAGAATACAATAGTTTTAAGTGCCCACATTAAACCAGTTTGCAGCAGTTTGGATGTAAATCGAAATAAATGTGGTTTCATAGTAAAACTCTATTCGAATATGGTCTCATAGTAAAATATCATTCGAATGTAGTCTTAGTGAAACTTTATTTGATTGTGCTCTCATGGTAAACATCATTCGAGTGTGGTCTCATAGTAAAACGTCGTTCGAATGTGGTTTCTTGGTGAAACACCATTTGAATGTAATCTCAGTGAAAATCATTCGAAGGTGGTCTCATAATGACATATCGTTCGAAATGTGGTCTCATAGTAAAACCTCATTTGTATGTGGTCCATAAAGAAATATCATTCGGATGTGGTCTCATAGTAAAACGTCGACATTTGCTAACTTTTATGGAACAGATTTTTTACTCTGGCTGGAATCGGTTTTGGTCACAAATATTGTAACCTTCAATAAGATGATGCTCGGATGCTCGTTCGCAAGGTGAAGTTATAGGGTTTGTTTTTCGGGAGCTAACTGCAATGCCCGTGAAGAGACAAAAATACTAACATCAAACGTCAAACAGACATCAAACAATAAAAAGATTACTCACCACGCTAATTAAAACAGCCGTCCTCGCCAGAATATGAGAGTTGGTGACATTCACTAAGGACCTCACATCTTTGCAGTCGTATAGGGTGTCCTCTTGCTTAGGATGCGTACTGAAACAGAAACAGAACATTGTAAAGGGAATTTGATGTTCATTTTATAAAAGACACACAAAGTGTAATTTAGAATACTATCGTGAGGTGTTACAGTAATTTGATGTTTCATGGATTGTAAAACAATCACAATAACAACATAAAACTAAAACGGTTATGCATAAAAACCATTTAGAAAAATATATTATGTTTTAATGCTATTAACATTATTATAAAGGCGTGTTCTAAAATCAAGACTTTTTATTTGACGCAGTGGGCACATGTTTACTTCTAATGGAAACCTTTGTATTAAACCTATAAAAATAAAATAATAGACTAAAAAATTAACCATTACGAAGTGATTATTTCTTCTTCTTCAATGGCGCAATAGTCCCATGATGGGCCGAGATTGTCTGCCAACTGGCAGATTTCGAGACAGGAGATGTTTTCTTTTTATGAGGTAGGGTTGTGAATCCTACGCGCAACGCTCAACATTCATGTTAGACCAGGACCTACTGTTTAAAGTAGATTCTACCGCCTGCCTGCGAAACCATCGTTACAGACTCAAAATTGTTCCTTCCCCGATATGCAGCTCTGGAGAGGCCATGGACTCCTCGCATCTACTTCACTGTTCTGCTCTGAGCAAGACTTTTCTCGCCGAGCGATATTGGGAGGCTAGAGATATGTTAGATTAAGAAACTCTGTTTCATCATGTTTTGTTGTATTCTCTGTTCTTTTTTATTTTTCGTTGTTCTTTTTATTTCTGTAATTGTTCATAATCTGCCATTGGAAATAAAAAAATAGTAGATTCTGAACTACTTCAAACATCCATGGCCCCTCCGGGCCTCGAATATGTGGTACCGAGCACAAGAGCGCTAGTCACTCGGCTATCAGGCCCAAAAGAGTTATTAGAGAGAGTATTTGCATACCGTATTTTGGACGTCCGTTAGCTTTTTCTTCCTAGCGCGCATGCTCATAGGAAACATTATTACAGATACGCATGCGCAATTTCCTATGAGCATGCGCGCTAGGGAGAAAAAGCTAACGGACGTCCAAAATACGGTATGCAAAAACTCTCTATTGCCTCAGCCGATTCCAGTTTCAATTTGATACATTTCCCTCATCGGATAGGGAAAATACGCGTTATGATTTCCCTCTCGCAGGGATTATCAAGTACCCGATGCCCAAGTTGCCACAAGCTGCGTACGTTATGACTGGGAGATGAGTTGAGTTGTTAATTACATGAAAGTTTAAATGGAATTTTAATGATTTCGCTGAGTCTGCATTTAATTAACTGAGCATTTGGAAATTTAACATGAGGAAAATCAATACACTTAAATTGAAGCAATTGGGTCTGAATGGCCGAGTGGCTAGCGCTCTGGCGCTTGGTACCACAGGTATCGGGTTCGAGTCCCGGCGATGCCATGGATGCTTGTAGTGGTTCGGAATCCACTTTAAACCGTAGGTGCCCGTCTAGTATGATCGTAGAGCGTTGCGGGGGCATTGTTACTCCGCGTCCGTGGCTTATCTTCAAGTTGCATGAGCCCCCTGGGCACGTCTGTGCAGCGCTTGCCTTAAGGAATCCAAGATCAAGCTGTCTAAGTGTTTGCCAGCTGCATTAGAACAAAAAAAATTGAAGCAATTTGTAACACTACGAAAATATGCAAAAAATTCCTTGTTTCAATAGCTAAACCAAAGTAGCAATCACTTATTCTCTAGGGAAAATTGAATTATTATGTTGAAATATTCTAAGGAATTTTTGAAATAAACACAGACTAACTCCCTAATAAGTGCGTTTTGATAGCTAAGAGTTAACTATTACTCAGCATGAATTTTTTTAATGAATTTTTTAACTGTAACTGTTATAAATAAATGTTTTAACTTTTCATTGAAAATTCTCTTAGATTTTTTTTTCTTTTTTGATAGTTAAGATTTAACTTACTCATCATAACAGTTACAGTTAAAAAATTTATTTAAAAAAATTCTTTTTTAAATAAATTTTTTAACTGTAACTGTTATAAATAAATGTTTTAACTTTTCACTTAAAAACTCTCTTAGATTTCTTTTCTTTTTTGATAGTTAACTATTGCTTACCATGTATTTTTTTCAATAATTCTTTTAAATGTAATAAATAAATGTTTTAAATGTATTCATTTTGTAAAATTTCTTAGTTTTTTCAAATATAAAAAATATGACAATATGATTGAAAATGACTAAACAATATACATCGTAAATATATGCCTCTCAGAAAATCCAGAATTTCATTTTGGTGTTAAATATATCGCCAAATAATCTGAGATTGAGAGCAATTCTCTCGCCAAAGTGCTCACGGCCGTTGTTTGAGAATCCATCAAATCAGAACCAGAAGCCGAAATCACATCCTCCAAAGTGTCATCGATATTGGAAAAGCAAACGACAAAAACAAAGATACAAATCGAATCTGGCAGCAGCCATTTCTCACACAACCCGTGATGAATCGAAATGCTCCAGCCTTTTACTTCCCACCCCCCTCCGCCCAACAACTCAACTCACCTGAAAAAGATGGCCACCTCACTCTCCCACTCTCTCTCTCCCTTACATCCATTCCGAAAAGTTTTAAAAGCCTTTTTCTCTGGGAGAAGAAAAATAAAATCCTTTTTTCGACTTGACCTTCGGCTATTAGATCCGAAAATAGGATCGTTTTTCTTTATAAAAACGGCCACCCCCAACCTCCACCCCCCTGCCAACGTTTTCCTGTTTCGAGTTCTATTTTCGAAAAGACACTTCAAAATCGATTTAACGTTCTGGAGACCTCCCTCTCCGGCGGGAAGGGGGTAAAGAAATATGATTCCTCTCCGGAAAAACCCATAAGAGGGACATTTGCCTCCACCCCCTTCCCCATCCCCGATTCCTGCTCTCAGCATCCCGGAGCTCCCTTTTCCGGGAAAAACAATCCTTTCCGCTACCTGAGAACGCTTTCAATATCACTCCAGAAATCGAGATTCAGTTTCCCGGGAAAACATGTGACATAGAAAGGGTGCTTTCGCACGATGGAAAAGGAACCCTTACCATTAACTCGAAGCAGAAACAAACTATTTATTGCCTGTGATTTATCGTTGCCGCTTGTAGCGTAACGGAATAGATTAATAGAGAGTTTTTGCATACCGTACGTTAGTTACCGTAGGACGTCCGTTAGCTTTTTCTCCCTAGCGCGCATGCTCATAGGAAACTGCGCATGCGTAACTGTAATAATGTTTCCTACGAGCATGTGCGCTAGGGAGAAAAAGCTAACGGACGTCCTACGGTAACTAACGTACGGTATGCAAAAACTCTCTAGTATGTTATATTATTGTGCTCAAAAAGTGAGACCAATTATTTTTTTTCAAAAACTCTTTATTTCTTTATTCTTCCAAATTTATTTCATCGCCTTCAAAGTAATCCCCTCCAGACACAATGCATTTATGCCAACTTTTTTTCCAATCCTCAATCCAATCCTCAATACTAAAAAGGCAGGTTCACGTTGAATCTCACGATTCACGTTGAATCGCAATTGACACAAAACAGTGTTCCTGGAATGGTCTTTTGAGTTTAGGGAATAGCCAGGAGTCGCACGGTGCGAATTCTACGGTTGTGGAACGAAATGGGTTTCATTTTTTGCGAAAAAGTCACGAAGAATCAATGCAGTATAAGCTGGCGCATTCAGTGTTTTCGGTACGAATCGAGATTTAACACGTTTTAAACCCAAAACCTCTTTTAAAATGCAATTGACCAATCCTTTTGAAATTCCAACATCATCGGCATGGTCTCCAATTGTAAATCGACGGTTTGCAAGCCCCAAATCGTTAATTGCTTCGATGTGAGCTTCGTCGGTTGAGATGGATGATCGACCAGATGGCATTTCGTCTTCAACAATCCTTACATTAATTTATGCGTGCTTAAACTAAGCAATGAAAACTTACTTTAAACAGATTGCATAAGAAAACGTAACATTAATTTAATTATTTTTTTATTGAAATTAATGTATTTTTAACACCCATGAATTTTAATTTAATGTAGAAGGATTTCTGTGATGTTAAGCAAAATTGCAATTATATTAATACTTATTATGACTTTTATGAATTTAAATTTTCAATTGTTGGTAAATCATTGAAAGTCACTGTAGTAATGTTTAAAAGTCACTATTTAAGACTACAAAAGTCATTATCTATGATCTATGGCTATAAAATTCAGTGTACAAATGTTTTAGAGGTCACTAGCCAAGACTTAAAGTCACTGTATAAATATTTAAAGGTCGTTATAAGAATTTAAAAGTCACATTTTAAACCCTTAAAAGTCCCTGTATAAATGCTTAAAGGTCACTAACTTAAACAATAAAAGTCACATTATCAACCTTTAAAAGTCCCCACTAAGATCATTAAACCCCACTAAGATAATTTAAATCCTTAAAAATCACATTTAAATTCCTTAAAAATCACTGCACAAATGCTTAAAGGTCACTAAAACTTAAAAGCTGTAACTTAAAAAATTAAACTAACTTAAAAAACTAACTTAAAAGACTAAAAAAGTCAAATTTTTAACTCTTAAAAGTCACTTTATAAATCACTATCTAAGGCTATAAAAAACACTTTTTAAACAACTAAAAGGTACTGTATTAATGCATAATGATATAAATGCACTATCTAAGACTATAAAAGTCACATTTAAATTCAAGTCACTGTATAAATGCTTAAAAATCACTATCTAAGACTTTAAATGTCTCATTTGAATTTCTTAAAAGTCACTGTATAAATACACTTAATGTAAATGAGTCTTTATCATCTGATATGTTTCGGTTTCCGGTGCCGAATTTCAATTGGCTCAAACAATAAAAATTTGATCACTTTTTGGCTCGTCATTTTTACATACGTGAATGCATCTAATCATCAGATGCATTCCAATTTTGATACCGATTTTTAATGTTACTTGTTTATTTATTTGTATCTCGGTAAACAATTTCCAAAAGAGGACACAAAAGGTCCATTTTCTGATTTCTCCCGCTTTGTAATCCACTAATTGCAGTGATTTTACTGATTTGTTTTCATTTCACGCTTCTTCTCACGCTTTGTAATCTACTAACCCAAGTAATTTAAATAAATTCTTTTGATTACCTCTCTCTCATGCTTTCTAATCTGCTATCTAAAGAATTTTAATTAATTGATTTGATCATCAGTACCTCATACTTTGTAATCTGGAAACCCGAACAATTTTAATTATTTCTTTTGATTGCCAGTTTGTTACGCTTTCTAATCTGCTAATCCAAAACAATTTTAATGATTTGTTTTGATTATCCTCTCACGCTTTCTAATCTGATAATTCAAACAATATTAATGACTTTGTTTGATTACCATTCTCTTATGCTTAATAAACTGCTAACAAAATTTTTTTTAATTATTTGATTTGATTGTCGGCGTCAAACATAAATTTGTTCAAGCACATTGGGTAATATTTCTGTCTGTGAACATGCTATTATGTGATGTGTTTCAATTTCCGGTGATGGGATGACATTAAATTTACGATGTCGAATTTTAATTTGTGCAAACAATTAAAAAAGTTTGTCATTTTTACTCCAACAATTTTGCTTCAAAAAATGTTTTTGTCAAACAGTTAAAAACGCTTGGTCATTTTTTTAACTCTTCATTTCAACATACGTAAATGCATCGTAATCATGTGATGCATTGCAATTTCGGCGTCAATTTTTAATGCAACTTGTTCACTTATTTGCAACTCGGTAAACACTTTCCAAAGGAGGTCACAAAAGGTCCTGAAGAGTGAAAGGTTGGAACTTCACTCATTCATCACTTCCCAAACAGTGCTAAACGAAACAGTCCACCATGTTACCCCATCTGTCACACAAGCATTCCCGAAACGGAATGCGAGCATCCCGAATGAAGTCCTCAGTCGGCCACAACGGGACCTAATCGCATCAAGTTATGGCCAGAATGAATCATGGTGTGGTGCAACCGTGAGCAAGCTGCTTCATATGAAAATCATATGAATAATTGATTGTTAGCGGCCATTTCTATTCCGCGGGCCACTTTGCATAATGGTCGCGTCTTCCGCTGATGTAGGGCCCTTCTCATTAAAGCACCGCGTCTCCGGTGAATACAGAGTCGAATCGATGGTCCTGGCCCGCTATTTGGGCGATGCTAATAGAGAGAGATTAATAGTGGACCGTCGCCGAGAAAGTAACGGTTAATTTTTTAAGTACACCTTCACTGGAGGAGAGGTGAACTTGCCTCCATTCATTTAGCAGTCTTGCAGGTTTTGGATGCATTTATGAATTACTCGATGGAGTTCGAACGCTGGTATAAAATAATATCGACTATGTAAATAACATTGCAGGTTTAATAGTAATGCACAACGCTACTGTTGATAAGGGGTTAAAAGGGTAAAGGTTAAAACAGGCTTGTCGACGTCTGTTGAAGTTAAGTCTTGCTTGTTCTGTCATCGCCGACTTGATATTCTTTTTTTTTTGTGTACGTTGACCTTTTTATGACTTCTAACGCTTTTTTATCTACTAATGGAAATAATTTTATTAATTTGTTTTCATTACCAGTCTCACACGCTTTTTAATCTGCTAATTCAAACGATTTTAATTATTTGATTTGATTGTCCTTCTCCCAAGCCTTTCTGATATGCTAACTCAGATAATTTTTATGATTCGGTTTGATTAACACTATATCACGCTTTTTAATCTGCTAACCAAGCAATCTTATTGATTTAATCTCTATTATATGACGTGTTTCGATTTCCGTCGAATTAAAATGTTTTCAAATATTTCAAACATTTATCATTTTTTGGCTCGTCATTTTTACATAGGTGAATGATCGTAATGAGAAGTATTGCAATCTAGTCATACATTTTTAATGCAACTTGTTTACTTATTTGCAACTCGGTAAACAATTTCCAAAAGAGGTCACAAAAGATCTTGAAGAGGTAAAGGTTGGAACTTCATTCATTCATCACTTCCCTAACAGTGCTAAACGAAACAGTCCACCGCGTTACCCCATCTGTCACACAAGCATTCCTCAACCGAAACGGACTGCGTGCAACCCCAATGAAGTCCTCAGTCGGCCACAACGGGACCTAATCGCATCAAGTTATGGCCAGAATGAATCATGGGGTGGTGCGAACCGTGAGCAAGCTGCTTAATATGAAAATCATATGAATAATTGATTGTTAGCGGCCATTTCTATTCCGCGGGCCACTTTGCATAATGGTCGCGTCTTCCGTTGATGTAGGGCCCTTCTCATTAAAGCGCCGCGTCTCCGGTGAATACAGAGTCGAATCGATGGTCCTGGCCCCGCTATTTGGGAGATGCTAATAGAGAGAGATTAATAGTGGACCGTCGTTGAGAAAGTAACGGTTAATTTTTAAGGTACACCGTCACTGCAGGAGAGGTGAAGTTGCTTCCATTCATTCAGCAGTCTTGCAGGTTTTGGATCCATTTATGAATTACTCGACGGGGTTCGTAAGCTGGTATAAAATAATATTCACTATGTAAATATGATTGCCAGACTCATGGTAATTTTCATTGCTACTGTTCAGGAGGATTGAGATTTGTATACTGTTGTGGTTATGGTTATTAGAAAAAGAAAGCTTTTACAACAGCTTTTTGCTTCTTCTATCATAGCTGACTTAATTATTGTGTGTGTGTGTACTTTGACAATTTTTTCATTTCTCCCTCTTTGTACTCAAAACATTGTACTTTGCACTCAAAAAATTTTTATAATTTGGTTTAATTGCCACTCTTCCACGCCTTCCAATCTACTAAACCAAACAATTTTAATGATTTTGTTTGACTGTAACTCTCCAACGCTTCCTAGCGGTCTGATGGTGAATTGGCTAGAATTTTGGCCTTTGTTATCACAGACTTCCGGTACGAATCCAGGCGGTGGACTAGATATTAATTAGTGGTTCAAATCCACGTAAAAGGGTAGGTCCCAGTCTATTTAACTCTCGTGTGCAGAAAAAAAAAAAAAAAAAAAAAAAAAAAAAAAAAACCCCGACTGTAGAGCGACAAATCAAACCAAATCCACTCTTCCTAATCAACTAAACCAAACAATTTTAATGATTTTGTTTAACCACAAAAATCACTTTTGTTCACTCTCCCACGACTACTAATTTGCTAATACAAGTAATATTAATGATTGTATTGGATTTGATTGTCACTCTCACACGTTTTGCAATCTTCTAACCCAAACAATTTTAAGGATTGGTTTTGATTGCTATTTTCTCACGCTTTGTAATCTGCTAACCCAAACAGTTACCCAGCCCTGAGTGAGTTATTTTATTTTAATGTAACAAAAAAAAAGAATGTTTATCTATTTTCCGTTATTTTTCATTTGTATATTTGTACCATCGGCACCACATGTTTCGGGTTCGAATCCCGGCGGTGCCATGGATGTTTGTAGTGGTTCGGAATCCTGTTTAAAGCGTAGGTCCCGGTCTAATAGGATCGTAGAGCGTTGCGGGGGCATTGTTACTCCACGTCGGTATCTTCAAGTTACACGCGCACCCTGCGTAATGCAAAGTGAGTAACATTTGTGCAGCGCTTGCCTTAAGGCATCCAGACCAAGCTGTCTAAGTGGTTGTCAGCTGCATTAGAAAGAAAAAAAATATTGTATTAAAGTTATTTTATTTAATAAGTAAAAACCATTAATGTTAATTATACTTTAGTTTCTATTCAAGTCATATATAAATGGTCAGCTAAATGTATAAATTATTGCAAAATATGTAAAAGATTTTTAATTAAGTTGTTACACTGCAGTGATTCTGTAGTATGATGCCATGAAAAGTAGTTTATTTAATAAGTAAAATTAGCGATGCAACTTAAACCCGAATTGTACCATGATATTTAAACTGGATAATTATTTATATGATCAATTAAATATATCAAATGTTCCAGAATATATAATTTATTTTAATGGATCAATAATTTTTGCGATTAATCTAAATTATGAAATAAAATAGTGTAGTTTATATAGTAAGTAAAATTATAGATGCAAATTAAACCCGAATTTCTACCCTGCTAATTCTACATTATTATTATATATATATGGTAAATATATTAAATATATCAAATGTTCTAGAATATATAAGATATTTTAATCAATTCTATAGCTGTTGTAATTTTTGCAATTTATCAAAAATATAATTTTATAAAAGTAGAGTTTAGTAAGTAAAATTATCGATGCAAATTAAACTCGAATTTCTAGCCTGCTAATTCTACTTTATTATTACATATATGGTCAATTAAATATACCAAAGGTTCCAGAATATATAAATTATATTAATGCAGTTCTATAGCTGCAATAATTTTTTGCAATTAGTCTAAATTATAATTGTATAAAAGTGTAGTTTATTTAATGAGTAAAAATTATCTATGCTATTTAATATATAATTTGTATCATGCTAATTCAAATGGAAAATTGAGTACATGGTTAGTTAAATAAACCAATTGCCTTACAAATATATTATTTTGCAAATTAGCAAACATAAACATATCGTCTAAAATTGATGACCAGGCGTTTAAAATCATTACGTTCTGAATAAATATATCAAGCATATTAAAGAATTTTAATATGCATGCATACAAATGGAAATAAATAAGATGGATTTATTTGAAGCTTTTAAACATCAAAGCGAAGTAATTAGGTATATTTAATTTTAAAGTCGATTTAATTAGTATTTCCCACTTTCACATTTATATTTGCCATTTATCCACATTTATATAAATTTAATTCTAAAATAATTTCAAAATTGTTTATATTTCAAACAAATAACACATATAATCATCCTTTGTTATTTATCTTATTTATACATTATGTGTTTGTGTTATCTTAAAAGGAATATAGTGCTTTCAAATAGATTTTTGAAATTGAATTTGTTGGATCCATATATTTTGCGGATAATTTAAGCCAAATTATATTATGCAGTCTGCTGGAGTTTACCTAATTTATTGCAAATGATTTAGATATATTTTTCTCCATTCTGCGTTAAATGGAATCCATATATTTTAAAACATTTCTTAGATTAAATAATTGTGTTTTATAGGGGGTGAATGTTGTATTTAACTGACTGTTTTGTGTTAATTCGTTTTAAAATATGAAACTAAACATCTAGTTGTCGACATAAAAATAAATATTATTCGGCTCTGTCTGATTTCTATAAATATTGCGATTTGTTCAGAAATAAAATGCATAAATGAAGATTAAAAGTTTTCATTCGAAAAATTTTATTGAAATATTTTTTTATTATTTTATATTCGATCTCAATTTTAATAACTCTAAGCCATTTAATATGCTTATTTTTATAAAAAGGATTTAATAGTTAAGAAATGTTTGCGAAGAAAAAAAGTATTAAAATTTTTTATTAAAACACCATATATAAAATGTAATAGATACAGGAAAAAAATAATAATGTATTTGAAACATCAAACAAATTTTGAGTATGTTTAATGTTAAATTTGTTGAATTTTCTAACTATAATAAAGAAATATGAAAATTATGACATTTATAACTATGTTGTTGTTGTTTGCTGTTTCTTATCCCACTTGGCTAGCCAAGCCCACACGTACTCATGATTGAAGGGGAAGGAAGAAGCTTCTGTTGTGATGGAGCACCCGTAGGTAGAAGTCTGACTTTGGCTCCGTGACGCTCTTACAGTCATGGGAGACCGGGACCTACGGCTTAAAGTGGATTCCGAACCACTACAAACATCCATGGCACCGCCGGGATTTGAACCCGAAACCTGTGGCACCGAGCGCCAGAGCGCTAGACACTCGGCCATTCAGGTCCCAAATGTGTGAATGCCAACGGCACGCGGTGTTCCCAGGTGGTCACCCACCCAAGTACTAACCGCGCTCAATGATGCTTGACTTCGGTGATCTAACGAGAACCGGTATATTCAGCATGGTATGGTCGTTGGCTACAACAAATTTTAACAGATTATAATAACAAATTATAACAGATGTATTTAAATATAATTCTTAACATTTTCATTTTTTCTCTAATTCAATGTCAAAAATTACAATTTTCACGAAAGTAAAAATGAAAATGTTGAAAATTATATTTTATTACAATTATATTTCTACCTTCGGCGGAACTCTTAAGGTGCCCTCCTTGGCCAGCTCATCTATAATCTCGTTACCGTAAACATATGTGATGGAACCCATTGAAAAAATTTATTATTATGATGCAACCCAAAAGTGAGTTCCTCAAGCAACCCAAAAGTTAAACAATATTCACCGTCACTACATTCAGTCATGCGGGGCCTGATGGTCGAATGGCTAGCGCTCTGGCGTTCGGTACCCACATGTATCGGGTTCAAATCCCTGCTTTGTCCATGGATGTTGTAATGGCCCGGAATCCACTTTAAGCCGTATGTTCCGGCCCTAATAGGATCGTAGAGCGTTGCGGGGGCCTTGTTGCTCCGCGTTCGTGGCTTGCCATCAAGTTACACGCGCCCCCAGGGTAATGCAAAGTGAGTAATATCTGTGCGGTCGCTAGAGGCATCCAAAGACGTCCATGTATGTTTGCCAGCTGCATTGGAAAACGAAAACATTCAGCCATGCGCTGAATAAAGTTTCGACTATAGCTCAGAATACAAACGTCTGTATTGACACAATAATTCCGAGCCTCCTCAATAGCTATAACTTCTGACCAAAAAACTGCTGGAGTAGTTAATGCCACTTCCCTGCTTGATGAAAATTCCGCTACCTGACATAGCACTATCTTCCATATGGTCGTGTAAATTTGTAACTACTCGTCTGGAATTTCACGTATAGTTTTCAAAGTAAACTGTCTAAGAAATTTCATGTGCTGTGTACCTTGAATGCTGTGTATATGTTGAATGCTGTGTATGTATGTATAATGTATGTATGAACATAGTTCATGCGAACTATGTTCATACATAACAAATAAATTCCTATCTCATAGAATTTTAACTACTTTATTTTTGTCATAATGATCATCCTACATGCATACACAGCAACAAATTTGATTCATACATACATTCATACCTACATACATTCTTTGTTATGTATGAACATAGTTCGGTCTTAAATAAGACCCGATCACATAACTATGCAGCAACCTCTGTGCAGCAGGCTAGAAAGACATATTCAATATCAACCAGCAACCAACCTTCACTTGTAACACTGCTAAGCGGACTTTCTCACTACTACCACTACTACTTCACCACACCACATCACTGTGCCTAGAGCTGAATGGCCCCTTTACAGTTTGGAATGATGTGAGTGAGAAGAAGTCTGATTGGGCTCTGTGACGCTCTACGGTCATATATGCCTACAGCCTAAAGTGAATTCCGAACCACTCCAAATATCCGTAGCACCGCCGGGATTCGAAACCGATACCTGTAGTACCGACAGGCAGAGCGCTAGCCAGTTGGCCATCAGGCCCGTGGCGTTTTCACCTGAAACGACGACTTGTTCCAGTTACGAACATAATTACAAGTTCTTTCTGATCACAATGACTGATAAGGTTAGTAGAGTATTTGACCTGACCTATTGTGGAGTCTGAAGAATTGCAGGTCAGCTTCATACATTACTATATCCCTCTGAAAGCTACTGCGAAGACTGATAATGGCTCTTGAAGCAGAAATCTGAACTTCCTCCAGTTTGTCTAGATTGATAAACTTGACCAACTTGATAAACATGTACACCATATTCAAGGATAGGTCGAATAAGAGCAAAGTATGTGCTTCATGGGGTCCGAACATCCACACCCCTGTCCCTGCCTTATATATATATACCTTGCCAGAAATATATTTTAAAATTCTGAGTCCCTGTTTTACTCTTAAAACCAAATTGTCTATATGAGCCCGGCTGAGAATCTACTGGTACAAAATAATTCTCAAACATTCTAGATGTCTTTCACAAATCAATCTATTACTCAGAAGAAAGATGCCAAGATCCAGGTTAAATAGATCTCTATTAGTGGCAAAAATACTGGACACAGACTTTGAGGAAAATTCTTTTCTTCTTGATCGGTTGGCGATAGATAGCCAATCAATTGGCTAATTGGTCTATGGCCTTTGGTCCCACAGGCTTTCAATTTCGAATCCTGGCAGGGCTATGGATTTTGTGAGTGATTCGGAATCCACGTTAGTATAAACTGTAGGTCCCGGTCCAATTAGCATAAAGTGTGCACAAAATGACGTAGAATGACAAACCAAACCTAAACTCTAGATCATATTAGATCATTGAAGTTGGACGGAAAACTGTTAATTAAATTTTTTTTGTAGATAATTATTGGTGAAAGCGGAACTTGTGGTTTAATAATTACAATAGCTCATATATTGTTAAAAAAAGATAAAAATTAATAGAATTTAATTAAGAAAAAAAACATAACAGCAATCTTAAACAAACAAAGAAATAAAAAATATCAAAAAATCATATTTGGGCAATAAATTCTTCATCAGTTACCGTTTAAGACTGGAAAAAAAAAAAAAATAATAAAAAGTATGGATTTTAAAACTATTTTATGAAAAAGCACGAGAAAGATTAATAAACAAATAAGAATGGAAAGAAATTTAAAAAAGAAACCAATAAGAAACATTGAAAGTGGTCCAAGATATCACTGACCCATGCCCAAAAACAATGCCCATATATTTTATGGGTAATTACGGTTTTCATTTAACGGAAAATAAAGAATTAGAATTTTTTTGAGATTTATTTTACGGGTCAGATGAAGACAAATAATGTATTTAAAAAACAAAGTTGAATAGCTTTGATAGCTAAATATTTATTTTTTTATTCATTTATTATTTTTCATTTCAGATGTATTATGTAGGGAAAAAGATTTTTATACAAATTGAATACCTTGAATGTTTCACTTACGTATTAAATTAAATGTATTTCAGTTCTGCCCAGCATTTTTTACATTATGTTTTCAATCGTTTTACATTTAAAAAAAGCTCTATGTTTTTAGATTTCAGAAATATTTACATATTTCCAACTCTAATATAGAGTAGTTCAGACATTGAATGGGTTAAGTTTATATATATATTGGTTGTTAATACATTCACTTATATACATATACTTATATATATATAACCAAGATATTTATCTGTTTCACTAAACTTTAAAAATAAAGACAATTATTTTTCTATTGATTTATTATTTTTTATCTGGTCTGTAACTAAAAATTCACAAAAAGGAATATTATCGTTTGTGTTTTATCGTTAGTTTTATTATAATACCATTTAGATTGATAAACATATAACTGCCAGTTTATATTTTATGATAAAAATAAAGTAGTTAAAATTCTATGAGATAGGAATTTATTTTACACATGTTAAAAAATCTTCTTTTTGCTATAAGTTAATTAAAATAAGACTTAATTAATGTAACTTATTTGTTTTAAGAATGGAACCCAATCACTTTTGAAAATAACAACAATTTCAAAAAGAGAGATGCTCTTTACAAACTCTTCTGTCAAAAATTGAAACAAACCTCCGAGGGAATATTTTAATCACCAGAACACACATCTTTAAGAAATGCTCTTTTACAGAAAATGAAAAAGGAACAAAAAAACAAAAAGAATATTGAGAGACGTCGAACTAATGGCCGTAAAAGATGGATGATACCAAGAAGTCTTACTTAAAAGCTGCTTTTAACTCCGGGTTCTGCTTACACCAGACGTTCTTCAAATAAAGCCAATGCCCTCCTATTAACCCACTCTTTTTCTCTCGGCCGACTGGCAACAGCCGAAAAAGCCAAAGGGGATTTCTGCCCGAAGGTGGAAAGCCATTAGTCAGTTTTGCACACCACGCCGCCCGACAGAGATGGCTTTGTGCCGGAAAACAGAGGCCAAAATAATCGGCCAAAGGTGGAGATAAAGGAGGTTCATTGGGTGAAAGGGACGCACGTGATTGCCTTGATCTCTTTCTCCAGGAGTCGGGGAGATCAAGGCCGTGGGAGGTGACGTAACTCGATTGTCGTTGGGGATGGTACCGAGATAGTGAGGTATCCTTTAACATTCTTGTGCTGCTCAAAGACGTAATGCTCTTTAATCCCTTTTATTTGTTTGGTGGATTAAGAAACAAACAAAGACTAGTTATAAAGTAGAGAGTGTTTTCCTACTACAAAGCAACAGAATGTTAAATGCGACATTTCCCACCTTTTTTCATACTAGAAATAGTCACTGTTTAGTCTTTTCCCTTATATATAATATCAAAAAGATGCTTATATAAATTTTTCTATTCTATTATTTAGGTATACACTTTAAGCCTTAGGTTCCTGACTAATATGACTACTACTACTACACCACACCACATTACTGAGTTCCATCTTTACACTTCAAACATCCATGGAATCGTTGAGGCTCGAACACAAAACCTGTGGAACCTAGCGCCAAAGTGTGATCCACTTGGCCATCGGGCCCAGGTCTAATATGATTGTAGATCTTTGGGTGTAGGGCTGAAACCCGACCCCGTAAAAAGAAAACATATCCAGTCACGAAATCTGCTAGTAGGCATCAATGTCACGTTCCATAGCATCATTGTCCATGGGGTCACATTTTACACATCAATGGTTTGGATTGTCAATCTACGGTCATCTTGGGCACACGGTGGCTAACTGACCTACAGTTTAAAGTGGATTATGAACTACTACAAACAACCATGAGAACGCCGTGTCTCGAACGGAACGCCAGAGCGCTAGTCACTCGGCCCTCATGGCCCTGATAAATTAATAACGGTCAGCTTATATTTCATGACAAAAAATGAAGCAATTAAAATTCTATGAGATAAGATGTTATTTGCAATAGATAAAAATAATCTTCTTTTTGCCATAAGTTAATTAAAATAAGAACTCATTAATGTAACTTTATTGTTTAAAGACTGGAATCTAATCACTTTGAAAATCCCACACATCTTTCACATTTTCAAAAAAAGAGATACTCTTTAAAAACATTTCTTCTATCCCTCCTGTCAAAAATAGAAACAACCCCCAGAGGGAATCTTTTAATCACCAGAACACATATCTTCAAGAAATGCTCTTTTACAGAAAATAAAAAAGAACAAAAACAAAAAGAATATTGAGAGACGTCGAACTAATGGCCGTAAAAGATGGATGATACCAAGAAGTCTTACTTAAAAGCTGCTTTTAACTCCAGGTTCTGCTTTCACCAGACGTTCTTCAATGAAGCCGATGTCCTCCTATTAACCCACTCTTTTTTCTCTCGGCCGGTTGGCAACAGCCGAAAACGCCAAAGAGGATTTCTACCCGAAGGTGGAAAGCCATTAGTCGATGCTGAATACACCACGCCATCTGACAGAAGATGGCTTTGTGCCGGAAAACAAAGGCCAAAACAATCGGCCAAAGGTGGAGATAAAGGAGCTTTATTGGGTGAAAGGGACGCACGTGATTGCCTTTATCTCTTTTTTCCAGAAGTCGGGGAGATCAAGGCCGGTCGGAGGAGACGTAACTCGATTGTCGTTTGGGATGGTGCTGAGATAGTAAGGTACCCCTTAAGATTCCTGGGCAGCTCCAAAAAGTAGTGCAATGATACATGCTTTAATCCATTTTATTAGTTTGGTGGATAAAGAAACAAACATAATGTAGTTATAAAATAGTGTTTTCCTACTACAAAGCAACAGAATGTTAAATCTAACATATCTCGGTTTTTTTATACTAGAGATAGTAATGCAGCGCTGTTTAGTCTTTTCAATTATATATAACATGAAAAAGATAGTTATATATGTTTTTCTATTCTTTTATTTAGGTATCCACATTCGGTCTAAAAAGATTATAGAGCGTTCGGCGTTAGGTTAAAATATCTACCCTGTAAAAGAAAACATCCTGTGCCTAGGAATCTGTCGCAGATGGCCTTGGCCCGCCATGGTGCTATTGCACCCATGATGATGAAGATGATTCTATTAATGATTGCACATATATTTATTACTCAAAAATATGCTAATATTAAAGAAATTATGTGGATCCACCTATACTACCTATATGCTGGGTTATTTAAAATTAAAGATAAAATTTAAAATTTTTATTTTCAAAGGAAGTGACAATAGACGGCGCCACATATTACTCGTCAATAATTTGGTTTGTCGCTCTACGGTCATCTTGTGCACATGATGGCCAAACAAAGCGGGACCTACAGTTTAAAGTCCGAACCACTACAGAAATCATGACATCACCGATTCTCGAACCGATCGCCAGTGCGATAGTCACTCGGCCATCAGGCCCCTAATAAACTAATAACAGTCAGTTCACATTTAATGACAAAAAATAAAGTAGTTAGAATACTATGAGATAAGATGTTATTTGTCATACATAAAAATTATCTTCTTTTTGATATATATAAGTTAAAATAAGAACTAATTATTTTAAATTATTTGTTTTAAGACTGGAACCTAATCACTCTTGAAAATTACACACATCTTCAAAAGAGAGATACTATTTAAAAACCTTTCCTTCATCCCTCCTGTCAAAAACAGAAACAAACCCCCGAGGGAATCTTTTAATCACCAGAACATAAATATTTAAGAAATGCACTTTTACAGAAAATAAAAAAAGAAAAAAAAAAAAAAAAAAGATATTGAGAGACGCCGAACTAATGGCCGTACAAGATGGCTAATCCCAAGAAGTCTTACTTAAAAGCTGCTTTTAATTCCGGTTCTGCTTTCACCAGACATTCTTCAATAAAGCTTCCTATTAACCCACTCTTTTTCTCTCGGCCGACTGGCAACAGCCGAAAAAGCCAAAGAGGATTTCTGCCCGACGGTGAATAGCCATTAGTCGGTTTTGCACACAACCATGCCGCCCGACAGAGATGGCTTTGTGCCGCAAAACAGAGGCCAAAACAATCGGCCAAAGGTGGAGATAAAGGAGCTTTATTGGATGAAAGGGACGCGCGTGATTGCCTTTATCTCTTTCTCCTGGAGTCTGGGAGATCAAGACCGTCGGAGGTGACGTAACTCGATTGTCGTTTGGGTTGGTGTGCTGAGATAGTAAGGTATCCTTTAACATTCTTGTGCTGCTCAAAGAAGTAGTGCGCTTTAATCCATTTTACTTGTTTGGTGGATTAAGAAACAAACAAAAGTAGTTATAAAGTTGAGAATGCTTTCCTACTACAAAGCAACAGAATGTTAAGTTGAACATTTCCCGCATTTGTCATACTAGAAACAGCACTGCTACGCTGTTTACTCTTTTCCTTTACATATAACATCAAAAAGATTCTTATATATATTTTTCTGTTCTATTATTTAGATATTCAGTTTAAACCGTAGGTCCTGGACTAATATGACTATAAACCGTATAGTGCTGGACTGACAATACATAATACAAAGCTAATAATCCTGACTACTAATGCTACAGCACACCACATCACTGTGCCTAGTTGCTGATGATAATTATATTATTGAATGCACATATATTTATTAACCGAAAATAAAATACTTGTATGATAGGATAACTTTTTCCCTTCTCAACAATTGTATACGCAGCTGTAAGAAATTCGCTAAATTATCATTGCAAGAACAATGGATGAAACTATCATTGCAAGAACATCCATGATTCGCTAAATATTCGTGACTCGAACTTTCGATGAAAGTTGTGAAAAGTATAAAGAACTGTTGATGAAACCATCATTCCTTAACGTATCTTTGGATGTACTATCAATGGAACTATCTAATCTGACCTAAAAATATATTAAATTATCATTCGTGAACTATCACACACTAAATATTCTTCTGTCGCTATAAGTTAATAAAAATAAGAACTAATTAATGTAACTTTGTTTTAAAATTGGCGTTAAACTGTTGAAAGAGTAACGATGGAATTTTCAATCGTTGACCTATCATTAAAAACGTTTCTTTTATCCCTTCTGTCATTAAAAGAAATAAACAAACTGCTCGAGCTGTTGATGAAACTATCTTTGTTAACGTATCTTTGCATGCACTATCGATGAAACTATCAATCGTTAAACTATCAAAAAGAGCTAACGATGGAAAATCAATCGCGTGACCTATCATTGCAAGAGCTAACGATGAAATTATCATTCGCTGAACTGTCATTACCAGAAATATCAATGAAACTGTCATTGCAAGAGCTGTTGATGAAACTATCATTTGTTAACGTATCTTTGCATGCACTATCGATGAAACTATCAATCGTTAAACGTTCTTCAACAAAGCCGATGGAACTATCACTCGCTGACCTATCATTGCAAGAGCTCGATTTTATCATTCGCTGAACTGTCATTACCAGAAATATCAATGAAAACTGTCATTGCAAGGCTGGGATGAAACTATCATTTGTTAACGTATCTTTGCATGTACTATCGATGAAACTATCAATCGTTAAACTATCATTGCAAGAGCTAACGATGGAACTATCACTCGCTGACCTATCATTGCAAGAGCTAACGATGAAATTATCATTCGCTGAGCTGTCATTACCAGAAATATCAATGAAACTGTCATTGCAAGAGCTGTTGATGAAACTATCATTTGTTAACGTATCTTTGCATGCACTATCGATGAAACTATCAATCGTTAAACTATCATTGCAAGAGCTAACGATGGAACTATCGATTGTCGTTTCATTGCAAGAGCTAACGATGAAATTATCATTCGCTGAACTGTCATTACCAGAAATATCAATAAACTGTCAGATACACGCTTTGATGAAACTATCATTTTTAACGTATCTTTGGCACTATCGATGAAACTATCAATCGTTAAACTATCAAAGTAGCTAACGATGGAACTATCACTCGCTGACCTATCATTTCAAAGTAACATGAAATTATCATTTCGCTGAGCTGTCATTACCAGAAATATCAATGAAACTGTCATTGCCAAAGCTGTTGATGAAACTATCATTTGTTAACGTATCTTTTTCATGTACTATCGATGAAACTATCAATCGTTAAACTCTCATTGCAAGTCTAACGATGGAACTATCACTCGCTGACCTATCATTGCAAGAGCTAACGATGAAATTATCATTCGCTGAGCTGTCAACCAGAAAATCAATGAAACTTCATTGCAAAAGCTGTTGATGAAACTATCATTTGTTAACGTATCTTTGCACGTACTATCGATGAAACTGTCAATCGTTAAACTATCATTGCAAGAGCTAACGATGGAACTATCATTCGCTGACCTATCATTGCAACGCTAACGATAAATTCATTCGCTGAACTATCATCACTAAAAATATCAAATAAACTATTGCAAGAACTGTTGATGAAACTATCATTGCCTAAACTGTTGATGAAACTATCATTTGTTAACGTATCTTTGCATGTACTATCGATGAAACTATCAATCGTTAAACTATCATTGCAAGAGCTAACGATGGAACTATCAATCGTTGACCTATCATTGCAAGAACTAACGATGAAATTATCATTCGCTGAACTATCATTACCAGAAATATCAATGAAACTGTCACTGCAAGAACTGTTGATGAAACTGTCACTGCAAGAACTGTTGATGAAACTATCATTGCAAGAACTGTTGATGAAACTATCATTTGCTAACGTATCTTTGCATGTACTATCGATGAAACTATCAATCGTTAAACTATCATTGCAAGAGCTAACGATGGAACTATCAATCGTTGACCTATCATTGCAAGAACTAACGATGAAATTATCATTAGCTGAACTATTATCGCAAGAAATATCAATGTAACTGTCATTGCAATAACTATCGATGGAATTATCATTCGTTAACTTATCATTGTAAGTACTATAGATGGAAATGTCAATCGCGAAATTATTAATGCAAGAACTATTGTTGAAACTATCCTTGCAATAACTACAAAAACTATCAGCGCAAGTACTATTGATGAAACTATTATTGCAAAAATTATAGCAAAAAATATCGATCCTAAAATTATCGATGAAGAACCTTTACGTGTAAAAATTCTAGATAATAAATAATAATAAATAAAAAAAAAAATCTATTAAATTTCATTTAAATATAAAAAAAAAACTCACTGAAAAACTCTTTCCTTTTTATTGGAAAAGAAACACTCCAAAGAAAAGCAAAAAGCAAAGGACACACAGAAAAAGGAAGCAGCAAAGGAGTTATTTATTATTCCCACAGCTCTGAACGCGAATTTAATACGTGGGGAAGGGAGAGGGTGCCCTGCGTGGGAAGACAAACGACTTCTGAAAGGAATGCACCGTGTCCACTCCCAGAGAGGAAGAACAAGGGGTTCCTTTGTGGGCGAGCTCTTCCATATCAATATTTCCTAAGTGAGGCTCCATTTTTTCGTGTTCTCTGCGGATGAAAAATGCCCAATACGCTGTGAGTGCATTAGTATTCGTTTAGTGTTAGGTTCGGTTGCCAAGTTACAGCGGATTTGTCTTAAAGACATTTCGCAAAATCTTTTTGAAGGCCTAGGGTTATTCTAAAAAATATCAATAGTTTTTGACACTTATGATATTTTTAGAGATCAATTTAGAGTAAATATTTTATCTATCACAATTTATTTTTGTAAACAGTGAGTTGTTACTGTAGTTTTTCAGTAACAGAAACTTTGTCAAACATACGGCACAAGAAATCGAGATATGTAGCAGATTCAACGTTAATAAAGGTTGAACAACGGCGTGGTCTGTTGCATTTCATTCATATTTTGCCGACATATTCTTGAATGATTAATTATCACGAATCTTTCATCTACCTTTCTACAGGTAGAACAGAAGGACCTCCCGATGTTCAGACTTATCATGTCAAATCCCTCACAGATACGGAAGCTTTCGTTTATGTTAAATGTTTTAGTTTAGCAAATGATAGTTTCATAGATAATTATTGCGAGAAATATCAATGAAATTATCATTCTCTCAACTGTCATTGTAAGAACTATCGATGATACTATCATTGCAAGAATTATCGACGAAATTAACATTGGAAGATCTATCGATGAAACTATCATTCATTAACCTATCACAGAACTATGGGCGAAACTATTATTCGCTAATCACTCATTGCAAGAACTATCGATGAATCTATCATTCGCTAAACAATCATTGTGAGAATTATCGATGGATCTATCATTGCAAGAACTATCGATGAATCTATCATTAGCTGAACTATCATTGCAAGAATTATCGATGAAACTATCATTCACTAAACTATCGATGGAGAACCTTTACGCGTAAAACTTCTGGATAATAACAATAATAAATTATAAAAACCATGAAATTTCATTTAAATGTTAAAAAAAGGCTCCTCATTTAAAAACTCTTTCCTCTTTATTTGAAAAAGAAGAAGAAGAAAAGCAAAGGACACAGAAAAAAGAAGCAAGCAAAGGAGTTATTTATTATTCCCACAACTCTGAACGCAAATTTAATACGTGGGGAAGGGAGGGGGTGCCCTGCGTGGGAAGACAAACGACTTCTGAAAGGAATGCACCGTGTCCACTCCCAGAGAGGAAGAACAAGGGGTTCTTTTGTGGCCGAGCTCTTCCATATCAATATTTCCTAAGTGGGGCTCCATTTTTTCGTGTTCTCTGCGGATGAAAAATGCTCAATACGCTGTGCGTGCATTAGTATTCGTTTAGTGTTAGGTTCGGTTGCCAAGTTACAGCGGATTTGTCTTAAAGACATTTCGCAAAATCTTTTTGAAGGCCTAGGGTTATTCTAAAAAATATCAATAGTTTTTGACACTTATGATATTTTTAGAGATCAATTTAGAGTAAATATTTTATCTATCACAATTTATTTTTGTAAACAGTGAGTTGTTACTGTAGTTTTTCAGTAACAGTAACTTTGTCAAACATACGGCACAAGAAATCGAGATATGTAGCAGATTCAACGTTAATAAAGGTTGAACCACGGCGTGGTCTGTTGCATTTCATTCATATTTTGCCGATATATTCTTGAATGATTAATTATCACGTATCTTTCATTTATTATCACGTATATTTCTTTTATCTTTCATCTTGTTGTTGTAATTTTTGAATACCAGGAACTTCGTCATAAAACATAAACAGGAGGCACTAAAAATCGTGATATGTAGCAGATTCAACGTTACCCAAGGTCCGTTCAAGGTTACCTCCCTCCCCATTTTGCCGCCATAATCTTGAATGATGAATGAGCACGCATCTTTCATATGCCTTTCTCGAGGTACAATGGAAGGACCTCGCGACGTACAGATTTATCATGTCAAATCCCTCACAGATACGGGAGCTTTCATTTCTGTTAAAAGTTTAGTTTAACGAATGATTGTTTCATAGGCAGTTATTGTAAGAACTACTTATGAAACTATCATTCGCTATACCTTCATTGCAAGAACTATCGATGAAACTATATTCGCTATTCTATCATTACTGGAATTACTGATGAAACTTTCATTCACTAAACATCATTGCACTAATTATCGAAATTATCATTTTTTGGAACTTATCATTGCAAGAACTATCGATGAAACTATCGTTGCAAGAACTATAGATGAAACTATCGTTGCAAGAACTATAGATGAAACTATCGTTGCAAGAACTATCGATGAAACTAGGATTCATAGTTCATCGGTAGTTTATAGTTCTTGCAGTGATAGTTTATTGCGAGAACTATCGATGAAACTATCATTCACTGAACTATCATTGCAATAAATATAGATGAAACTATGATTCGCTAAACTGTCATTGCAAGATTCATTAAGTGTAAATGTTTTAGATAGCAATAATAATAAATAAAAAAATATTAAATTTCCTTTAAATGTTAAAAAAAAAGTTCACACACTGAAAAACTCTTTCCTCCTTATTTCAAAAGAAATACTCAAAAGAAGAAGAAGAAGAAAAAAGCAAAGGACACAGAAAAAGAAGCAAGCAAAGGAGTTATTTATTATTCCCATAGCTCTGAACGCAAATTTAATACGAGGAGGAGAGAGGGGGTGCCCTGTGTGGGAAGACAAACGACTTCTGAAAGGAATGCACCGTGTCCACTCCCAGAGAGGAAGAACAAGGGGTTCTTTTGTGGCCGAGCTTTCCATATCAATATTTCCAAAGTGGGGCTCCATTTTTTCGTGTTCTCTGCGGATGAAAAATGCTTAATACGCTCTGTGTGCATTAGTATTCGTTTACTGTTAGCTTCGGTTGCCAAACTACGGAGGACTTGTCTTAAAGACATTTCGCAAAGTTTTTGGAAACAGGCATAGAGTTATTCTGAAAAATATCGATAGTCTTTGAAACTTGTGATATTTTTAGAGATTGATATATTAATTTAGAGTATACATTTTATACTTCACAATTTATTTTGTAAAAAAGGGAAATTGTTGTTGTTATATTTTAATACCGGTAACTTTGTTATAATTCATACGGTGATAGAAATGAAGATGTATAGCAGATTCAACGTTACGAAGATGAATAGCAGATAGCAGATCCATGTTGCATTGCATCTACATTTTGCCACCATAATTTTGAATAATAAATGAGGATATATATTCCATTTATTCTTCGTGAGGTACAACGAAAGGATCTCCTGGTCTACAGATTTATCATGTATACAATCATACGTTTCGGTATATACCTATATATTTGATATACTATACATTGGTGAACCTCGTGTTCAGCTTATATATGTCACGTACAGTACACCTATGGGAGATAACATTGCTTTCCGGGGAATACTTTTTGGAATAATTACCTCTCATGTACGTGTTGTTTGGGAGAAACCCAGAAAACGCTCACCAGGCAGCATAATTATCGATATCAGACACTTTTCATTGTGAAATCGCCATCGAGTCTACTCGATTTTGAAAGGAGTGACTGCAACGGACGTTATCAGCGGATTTTAACCTAAACCATTCAGCTCACTAGCAGCACACGCTAACGTAACAAATAAAATGTTGAAAATCATATTTACAATTTCAAATACTAGGCACTTCTGCAAAATGTACAAAAAAATTCAAAGAAAATTAAAGAAATCTCAAATAAAAGAAAGATTTCAATCAAAGAAAACCCCAAAAGGAAAGCTAATCTAATTTTTTTAATCGGATATTATAATTCATAACTCTTAATATTGCTAATCATAAATCTATTTCTAAATTCCTCGCAATGTGATGAAAAAAATTTCTATCTTCAAATTCATTAGAAATGACAAATGGACTTTCATTTAAAATGCTGATTAAATGGACCAGAGATAGAAGAAAAGCTCATTTGAGAGAAAGAAGAAAGTCATATGATAGATAAGGAGGGGTTTTTTCTTCAATAAAGACGTGGGAAAAAAGACTATGAATAAGATTTAATATGGATGGATGAATTTATATATATAGCTCATTGTTTTTCTCTTTATCAGTTATTTTCTCCAAAAGATATTTAAGATATTTAAAGATATTTATTTATTTTATTATATTGAAGTTATTTAAATAGTTATATGCCATTGAATTTATATATTTATCTTTTTTAAGCTGTGTTTTATTTCATAAAAATGCGTTTTTTTTTTATCTTTTATCGTATGCAAGTACATAGTTGGTCTTATCAAATTTCTATATTTGTTTGTTGGTAACTTATACTTTGTAAACCTCTTAGAAGTACTTTCTGGAACACGATTTGCATTTTTTTAAAAAAAATTTTGAGTTACAAAATAAATACTTTCATGACTTTAATCTTCCTCTTCGCTAATTATTATTCAACAGAAATATACTTGCTCTCTGTACTTAAGTAGGATAATTAATATCTACAAGTCTTGGTTGCAAATTGTAGATTATGATTAAAAAGACTGTTTTTCGAGGATAAGGACTTTGATCCTAAATATGAGTTTCTACAGTTTGTTTAACATACAAAGTGCTAAAAGCCTTAATGGTGAGAAGATGAGGCTTTCAGTTGGCTGGAATTCCACCACAAGAGTTTTAATATACTGTGAAAAACCAACTTTTGTCATTTTGCACTAAAATAAAAGAGATATGAGATACGTAACTCCTTGGACCACATTGGAGACCTCCAACACTACTTCCCCCCTTTGTCATTATAATTTAACGAAAATCACCAGAATAGATTCTGGAGGTTCATGCTCTCCGCTACTAACCCCACACAAAGGCACTGTGACATATCGGCTTAATGTGACCACTCTTCGTCATTGGCGCAACAGTTCCATGTTGGGCCAAGGCCGTCTGTCTACTGGCAGGCTTCCAGACAAGAGATGGGTTTTTTAAGGGGTTGGGTTTTCAACCTTATGTTCTACAGTCCTATTAGACTGAGCCAAATGGTTTAAAGTCGATTCCAAATCACTACAAACATAAATGTTAAAGCCGGGACTTGAACCATTGGTACCAAGCGCCAGAAAACTAGTCACTCAGCCCTCAGGCCCCAAACGTGAACATTACCGTTATAAATACCAGCTATCACGGGATCAATAATTGAGATGGAAATATGTTTTTTTCAATTAATGAAAGTTAAAATACAACGAACACGATTTGCCAGATTGATGGAGAATCTTGGTTGCTTAGTAACCTCTATCTCCTGCTTTGTGAGTGAGGGAAGTTTCTTAATCTTTAAGCCCAAGATAGAAAAAGAGTAAGATATATGTATATATATATTATAAATTTATTTAAAAAAATAACTTATTTATTATTTATATTTTTTATTAATAAAACAAAATATTTGCACGTATAATTTTTTTATCTTATTATTATAATATTTAAGAAGGTAATAAAAAATAAACAATAGAAACAAACAAAAATGATTAGAGGGGAAATTGTGACTCATCGGAGAAACTGCATGGTAATTCGGAAAGGAGGATATCAAAACGTTAATGAATAATATTTAGAACAGCGCGAGGTCTTTTGCGATTTTTAAAATCAAAAATGTCATAATCATAGTTTCTTAGATCATTAAAAACATAATTATTAATATTTAGAATGGAGTTATAAAAATTTTGTGCAATTTTATAAACAAATTGTTTAAAACTTGGAGGGGAAAAAGCATGTTTGATATGCTCTTTTCGGAAAACCCAAGGCGAATGTGTAATCAGCGTAAGATTTTATTTTCAAGTCTTTGTATGATCTCGACTTTCGACGGAGCTGTAGATACACAAATAGGACTCGCATATGCAAGTATTGGACGCAAGTAAGCAAGATAAATGAGTTTTTTTTTTTTCCAAGGACATAGTAGAGTTCCTACAAATAAGTGGATACAGTACACGAATGCAATTTTTGCAGTTATCCCTAAGATAGTTAATGTGAGGAACATAATTCAATATACGATCTAAGATTACAAAGTTAAAATAAGCATTTTAAACACCATTCATTTTAAAACCATGGAAAATTTTTGGGCACCATCTTAAGGTGTGAATAACAATTATAGCAACAATTTCTGATTTGGGCAGTAGTTCTGGCAACAACTTCTGGTATAGATGCCAGTTACGTTATACTATTAATGGATTTTTAAATTACTTATGGTTGAAATAAATATTTTAAAACCTTTTGACTTTAAAAGAATGGGCAAATTCAAATTTAAGCACAGAATATACTTATTTAATGCATCCATTTTTAGTATAGATTCTAATTACCGAAGGACAACTAATAGAGGTAAAAAATCAATTTTTGTATTACTGGTGGTGAAAACAATAATTTTAAACCCTTTTTTACATTAAACAATTGAATACTTCAAGTTTAAGCACGGCATACTGATTTAAAGCATACATAAAGTATAACCACAGTAGTACCTTGGGCGTTTTCAGTATAGATACCGGTTATTATTGGACTATTAATAAAGATTTATATATAATACATATATACATATGATACATATTTTAAATTACTGGTGATCAAAATAAATATTTAAAATTGCATTTATTTTAAAATTATTGACAAGTTCGAATTTACGCCTCGCATAATCCAATGCATATTTAAACACAGCCAGTTGACGAGCGAAGTCCTTTCCTACAACAAATAAGACCTCTGTTTTATCCGGAGCTGCATATCCTGTGCCCACATCAAATGCATGTTTGCAGACTCAGATTTGCATATACTACTCGGTTTGGCTTATTTACCGTGAGTGCAAATGCGTGGCCAGGTGAGATGCTGAGTGTACTTTAGCAGCGATATTTCCTTAATGGACAGCGTGCGGCCTCTGCATTATGGCTTTCATGAATCTTGAAAGCTGGGAATATTGATGCTCTGGCACACACCATGATGTTGTGGGCCACCAAAATATGGTTGTTTAAACCTTCACACTGGTCGATCAATAAGCAAAGGCTGTTTAATCGGTCCCACTTTTTTGCTATTTTATTTCTTTAGCAAGGATTTGAATGTACAAGGTATTGCTAAGAATTAATATCTTTATGAATATATTTTCATTATACTTGAAGTTAATCTGATGTGTATATTTATTGTCGAGACGGTTTTACTCCCTTGCAAAAAAAGTAGCATTTAGTAGTAACAAAGTAGAAAAAAAATGTAGCATTTAGTAATAACAAGCTAGCAAAAAGATGTTGCATTTAATAGTAACAAAGCGAAAAAAGTAGTATTTAATAGTAACACAGTAGCAAAAATGTAACATTTAGTAAAAAAATAGTAGAAAAAAACATAGCATTTAGTAGTAACAAAGTAACAAACAATTGTATTTAGTAGTAACAACAGGTATATATGCTAATTACCTCGGGATCAGAAATAGAGGTCGAAATATGGATTTTTGAATTACTTGTGGTCAAAACAATTATTTTAAACTCTTTGTCACTATAAAACAATGGAAAATTCAAATTTAAGTACAGAATAACATTTAAAAGCATAAGTACAGTTTACCTTTGTGAAGCATACATAAAGCATAAGTACAGCATACCGTGGCCGTTAAAGTATAGATGCCAGTTATTATTGGACCATTAATGAAAGTTTAAATACAGAATTTCGAATTACTGGTGATCAGAATAAATATTTTAAATTGTATTTATTTTAAAATTGAGGACAAGTTCGAATTTAAGCTCCGAATAGTCCAATGCATATTTAAACACAGCCAGCTGACGAACGAAGTCCTTTCCTACAACAAATGAGACCTCTGTTTTATCCAGAGCTGTGCCCACAGCAGATGCATGTTTGCAGGACTCAAATTTGCATATACTACTCGGTTTGGCTTGTTTACCGTGAGTGCAAATGCGTGGCCAGGTGAGATGCTGTGTGTACTCTAGCAGCGATATTTCCTTAATGGACAGCATGCGGCCACTGCATTATGGCTTTCATGAATCTTGAAAGCTGGGAATATTGATGCTCAGGCACACACCATAGTGTTGTGTGCCACCAAAATAGGGTCGCTTAAAGCCTTCCTACTGGTCGATCAATACGCCAAGGCTGTTTAATCCGTCCCATTTTTGGTTATTTTATTTCCTTGGCAGGGATTTGAATGTACACGATATTGGTAAGAATTAATCTCTTTATGCATAAATTTTCATTATACTGCAAGTTAATCTGATGTGTATATTTATTGCCGAGGCGGTTTTACTCCCTTGCAAAAAAGTAGCATTTGGTAGTAACAAAGATGCAAAAGAAGTAGCATTTAATAGTAACAAAGTAGTAAAAATAGAATTTAGTATTAACAAAGTAACAAAACATAGCATTTAGTAGTAACAAAGTAGCAAAAAAAGTAAAATTTAGTAGTAGCAAAGTAGCAAAAAAAGTAAAATTTAGTAGTAACAAAGTAGCAAAAAAAAAGAATTTAGTACTAACAAAGTGGCAAAAAATTTAAAATTTAGTAGCAACAAACTAGCAAAAACAGCAGCATTTAGTAGTAACAAAGTAGCATTTAGTAATAACAAAGTAGCAAAAGAGAGTACCATTTAGTAGTAACAAAGTAGCAAAAAAGTAGCATTTAGTGGTAACAAAGATGCAAAAGAAGTAGTATTTAATAGTAGCAAAGTAGCAAAAAAAGTAACATTTAGTAATAACGAAGTAGGAAACGTGGTTTAATGTGGCTATATTCTGAATAGATGCTAATTACGTCGGGATCATAAATAGAGATAGAAATATGGATTTTTGAATTACTTGTGTTCAAAACAATTATTTTTAACTCTTGTTCACTTTAAAACAATGGGAAATACAAATTTAAGTACAAAATAACTTTTAAAAGCATAAGTGCAGTATACCTTTGTAAGCATGCATAAAGCATAAGTAAAGTACAACTTTTTAAAGCATACATAAAGCATAAATACAGCATACCGTGGCTGTTTAAGGTATAGATACCAGCAATTATGGGACCCAAAATGAAGATATAGGTACAGAATTTTGAATTACTGGCGGTTAAAATAAATATTTTATATTGCATTTATTTTAAAATTGTTGACAAGAATAATTCGACAATTGTCTCGAATTTACGCTCTGCATAATCCAATGCATATTTAAACACAGCCAATTGACGTGGGAAGTCCTTTCCTACAACAAATGAGACCTCTGTTTTATCCAGAGCTGTGCCCACATCAGATGCATGTTTGCAGGACTCAGATTTGCATATACTACTCGGTTCGGCTTGTTTGCCGTGAGTGCAAATGCGTGGCCAGGTGAGATGCTGAGTGTACTCTGCAGCGATATTTCCTTAATGGACAGCGTGCGGCCAGTGCATTATGGCTTTCATGAATCTTGAAAGCTGGGAATATTGATGCTCAGGCACACACCATGGTGTTGTGGGCCACCAAAATATAGTCGATCAATAAACCAAGGCTGTTTAATCCGTACCACTTTTTGATTATGTTATTTCCTTGGCATTGATTTGAATGTACATGATATTGGTAAGAATTAATCTCTTTATGAATAAATTTTCTTTATACTGTAAGTTAATCTGATGTGTATATTTATTGCCGAGACGAGATTTATTTTTACTCCATTGCAAAAAAACTAGCATTTGGTAGTAACAAAGATGCAAAAGAAGTAGCATTTAATAGTAGCAAAAATAGAATTTAGTAGTAACAAAGTAGCAAAACATAGTATTTAGTAGTAACAAAGTAGCAAAACATAGTATTTAGTAGTAACAAAGTAGCAAATCATAGCATTTAGTAGTAACAAAGTAACAAAAAAAGTAAAATTTAGTAGTAACAAAGTAGCAAAACATAGCATTTAGTTTTAATAATGTAGCATTTAGTTGTAATAATGTAGCATTTAGTAGTAACAAAGTAGCAAAAAAAGTAAAATTTTGTAGCAACAAAGTAGCAAAAAAGTGTACCATTAATAGTAACAAAGTAGCAAAAAAGTAGCATTTAGTAGTATCAAAGTAGCATTTGAACAAAGTCGCAACAAAAGTAGCATTTAGTAGTAAAAATAGCAAAATGTGACATTTAATATTAACAAAGTAGTAAAGAAGAATACCATTTAGTAGTTACAAAGTAGCACAAATAGTAGCATTTAGTAGTGAAGTAGCAAAAAAAAGTTCCATTTAGTAATAACAAAGTAGCAAAAAAAAGATGCATTTAATAGTAACAAAGTAGCAAAAAAAATAGCTGTTAATAGTAATAAAATATCAAAACAATAGCATTTCGTAGTAACAAAGTAGCAAAAAAGTAGTATTTCATAGTAAAAGAGTAGCAAAAAAAGAAGGATTCAGTATTAACAAAGTAGCAGTAGATTTTCCTCTTCAAGCAAAGCATATTTATGATAGAAGGATTTGCAGTCTTATTTACGAATAAAAAATATGTATTGTTCTTTTCGCGATTCCGATTTATAGCTTTTTTATTATAGAGTATTTTATTTAAAACTATAAAAGCGAGACTGAAAAAAAATGTCGTCGAATTCGATATTCCACGTTTTCTATTCTAATATATTCTTTTCCGTTAATTAAGATATTTAGAATTCTTAAATTCTGTAAAATTAAACATTATTTTAAACATTTGTGATCGGGTTTGTAATAATTTTCTTATTGATTCACCCTTAATAAGATATTTAGAATTCTTAAATTCTGTAAAATTAAACATTATTTTAAACATTTGTGATCGGGTTTGTAATAATTTTCTTATTGATTCACCCTTAATAAGATATTTAGAATTCTTAAATTCTGTAAAATTAAACATTATTTTAAACATTTGTGATCGGGTTTGTAATAATTTTTCTTATTGGTTCACCTTTAATAAGATATTTAGAATTCTTAAATTCTGTAAAATTAAACATTATTTTAAATCTTTGTGATCGGGTTTGTAATAATTTTCTTATTGATTCACCCTTAATAAGATATTTAGAATTCTTAAATTCTGTAAAATTAAACATTATTTTAAACATTTGTGATCGGGTTTGTAATAATTTTCTTATTGATTCACCCTTAATAAGATATTTAGAATTCTTAAATTCTGTAAAATTAAACATTATTTTAAACATTTGTGATCGGGTTTGTAATAATTTTCTTATTGATTCACAATAAGATATTTAGAATTCTTAAATTCTGTAAAATTAAACATTATTTTAAACATTTGTGATCGGGTTTGTAATAATTTTCTTATTGATTCACCCTTAATAAGATATTTAGAATTCTTAAATTCTGTAAAATTAAACATTATTTTAAATCTTTGTGATCGGGTTTGTAATAATTTTCTTATTGATTCACCCTTAATAAGATATTTAGAATTCTTAAATTCTGTAAAATTAAACATTATTTTAAACATTTGTGATCGGGTTTGTAATAATTTTCTTATTGATTCACCCTAATAAGATATTTAGAATTCTTAAATTCTGTAAAATTAAACATTATTTTAAACATTTGTGATCGGGTTTGTAATAATTTTCTTATTGATTCACCCTTAATAAGATATTTAGAATTCTTAAATTCTGTAAAATTAAACATTATTTTAAACATTTGTGATCGGGTTTGTAATAATTTTCTTATTGATTCACCCTTAATAAGATATTTAGAATTCTTAAATTCTGTAAAATTAAACATTATTTTAATTCTTTGTGATCGGGTTTGTAATAATTTTCTTATTGATTCACCCATAATAAGTTATTTAGAATTCTTAAATTCTGTAAAATTAAACATTATTTTATACATTTGGGATCGGGTTTGTAATAATTTTCTTATTGATACATTATTATTTCTGCAATAATGAATAAAATATGATTCTAAACTTCATAAAGTATCTTTCAGTTCTGCGCTAGCTATTGCTATGAAAATAAAATTTAATGGAACAAATAAATGCATTCGTATTCATTTTTTTGATTTAAAAATCTTTTTAATAATTATTTTTCTTAAATATTTATAATAGTGTGTTACACCAGCTTGAGATGATACAGATTCAAAGTTTTGTTTATTAGGTTTCATCAGTTTCATTTTTGTATAATGATCAGAATTTACAAAAAAAATGTGAATTGTGTAAATAACCCATTTTAAAACTTTTGTTATTGATAGTTTGATATGTATGTTTATACAAAAGAAAAAATACTACTTTTTTAAAAATTCGTACACGGAAAAATATGCCATGCACTGTCAAATTTTTGCATGCCTACATATAATTCTTTAGACTCTAAAAGTCCTAATGCCAGACAATAAGAAATAATTGATTGCTATATGTTGAACACATATATCTTTGCACAGTTATATTTTAAGGAGACTCTGGCTTTCGGTACCACAGGTATCGGGCTCAAATCCCGGCTTTGCCCATGGGTGTTGTAGTGGTTCGGAATCCACTTTAAGCCGTAGGTCCCGGACCTAATAGGATCGTAGAGCGTTACGAGGGCATTGTTACTCCGCGTCCGTGGCTTACCATCAAGTTACACGCCCCCCCTGGGTAATGCAAAGTGAGTAACATCGGTGCAGCCCTTATAGGCATCCAAAGACGTCCATGTCTGTTTGCCAGCTGCATTGAAAAAAGGAGAAGACTATTAGGAGAAGGCTATTTTAAGGAGAAAAGATGAAAAACTTGCAATAGATCTTTTTTAAAATTCCGCAGGCATTTGCATAACTTATGAACACCGCCAAAACATTTGATCCTTACATCCGCGGCCTGCGTAATAGATTGACTAAAACTCACATCCATCTAATTCCCTGGCACTACAACTCATGGTGGGCCAAGCCGCCTGCATACTGGCAGCTTTCAAGACAGGAGACGGTTTCTTTTTGCAAGGTAGGGTTTTCAGCCTTACAATCACGCTTTGAATTCATATTGGAGCAAGACCTACGATTTAAAAAGAATACAAACCACTACAAATATCTATGAGCCCGAAACCTGTGGCACCAAATGACAGAGCGCTAGTCACTTGGCCATCAAGTCCCAACACTTACATCCATCGATCTGTTCATCATTCTAAATGGATATCACAGGAGGGCTGAAATATTCATAGGCTGACACATAGATGACGCCACTAGTATTAAATCCATATGATTTTTAGTTAGCCCTAACATTCAAACGACACATGTATACATTTGACAGCTGTTGCACTACTAGTATGTGAGTTATCGCATATTTAGTGTTCATCACGTGCAGTCCACTCGGCTGACTGTCGATTGGACTCCGGTGTGAAATGATGGAGCCATGTATCATCCATTGTCACACATTGACGCAAAAATTCTGGTTTATTACGATTGAGCAGCTCCAAACACTGCTTAAAATCATCAATTCCTTGTTGTTTTGGGTCGGTTGTGAGCTTGCGCGGCACCCACTTTGAACAGAGCTTTCGCGTATCCAAATATTTAATCACGATATGTCCAACATGTTCCTTTGGTATCTTGAAGGTCTCAGCTATCCCAATCAACTTCATTTTACGGTTATCAGAAATTATTTTGTGGACTTTTTTGATGTTTTCGTCGGTAACATCCTCTTAGGGGCGTCCACTGCGTGCATCATCCTCGGTGTTCATTTCGCCTCGTTTAAATTTAGTAAACCCCTTCTCTACCATTGATTTTCCTGGTGCAAAGTCCGAATAATGTTTATCAAGCCAAACCTTGGCTTCAAGAGTATTTTTTTCGCCAAAAAGCAATGCTTTATTAACACACGAAATTCTTTTTTATCCATTTTTTCAAACTAACAAAAGTTGCTTCACTAAAAATGCTATAACTCACATACTGATAATGCAACAGCTGTCAAATTTATACACGTGTCTTTTGAAGGTTAGGGCTAACTAAAAATCATATGGATTTAATACTGGTAGCGCCATCTGTGTGTCAGCTTACAAACCTTTCAGCCCACCTGTTACCTAATCTTAATTGTAGAATCTCGCTTCAGATTTCTCCGACGTTTTGACGAACTTCTGTTAGGCAAATCTTAAATATGAACATTTTAAGGCAGAAACGTTTCTTGAGCTATATTTGGAATTGAGCAGTTATAAATAATAGAAAAAAATCAGCCTCTTTTCAATTAAGTATGCTTGGAGCACTATTTAGTTGCATACTCTAGAGAGCGTTAATATAATTATGCAAATATCCATATAATTACGAGAATACCCATATAATTATGAGAGTTTCCATATAACTTACAGAAAGTATCCATATGATTATGAGAATATCCATATAATTACGAGAATACCTATATAATTATGAGAGTTTCCATATAACTTATAGAGAGTATCCATATAATTATGAGAATATCCATATAACTCACAGAGATATCTATATAACTAATAGAGAGTAATATAATAAATATCCATATAATTACGAGAATATCCATACAATTATGAGAATATCCATATAATTATGAGAGTTTCCATGTAACTTACAGAGAGTATCCATATAATTACGAGAATACCTATATAATTATGAGAGTTTCCATATAACTTATAGAGAATATCCATATAATCATGAGAATATCCATATAACTCACAGAGATATCTATATAACTAATAGAGAGTAAAATAATTATGTAAATATCCATATAATTACGAGAATACCCATATAATTATGAGAGTTTCCATATAACTTATAGAGATATCTATATAACTAATAGAGAGTAATATAATTATGCAAATATCCATATAATTACGAGAATACCCATATAATTATGAGAGTCTCCATATAACTTATAGAGAGTATCCATATATTTATGCAAATATCCATATAACTTATAGAGATATCTATATAACCAATAGAGAGTAATATAGTTATGTAAATATCCATATAATTACGAGAATACACATATAATTACGAGAATACCCATATAATTATGAGAGTTTCCATATAACTTATAGAGGTATCCATATAATTATGAGAATATTCATATAACTTATAGAGATATCTATATAACTAATAGAGACTAATATAGTTATGTAAATATCCATATAATTACGAGAATACACATATAATAATGAGAGTTTCCATATAACTTACAGAGAGTATCCATATAATTATTTGAGTATCCATATAAGTTATTTGTTTTAAAAATTAATTGCAGAAAATATTTTTCAAATAAAATAAATAAAAAAACAGCAAAAATTGAAACAATTAAAAATTCGTTTAAAAAAAAAAAGACGAATCGAAAATTTTATATGTTGATATGTATTATAATTAACATTACAATGTAAATCAGACTTGATTTAATCCCAGATTCAAGAATTGACGATTTCCTTGCTACTTTTCTTTAGTAAATCAGCTTTTACAACATGATCCTCAATTAAGCACAATTCCATAAGCCAAGATTTGATTTAGTACTCATTTTAAAAATAATTCTAAGATTCTAGTGAATAGAAACATACAGCAGAATATTTTTTATGGAAGAAAATAAAAAAAAACATTTTGTGGGAAATAATGGAAAAGTTAAGGAAAAAAAAAATAACTGAAAGATTAAAAAAAAAAAAAAATTCCTAAATAAATTCAATATAAAATTCATTAATTCATTAAAGAAATTTACTTCTTTCTCATATTAGTATATAATTATAAGAGTATCCAGATAATTTATAGAGAGTATCTATATAATTATGAAAGTATCCATATAACTTATAGAGAGAATCCGTACAATTATAAGTGTAACCATGTAAGAGCATCCATATAACTTATAGAGAGTATTCTATATAACTTATAGATAGTATCTATATGACTTATAGAGAATATCCATATAATTATGAGAGTATCCATATAATTGGTTTTCAAAATTAATTGCAGAAAATATTTTTTAATAAAATATAAAAAAAAAACAGTAAAAAATAGAAATTGAAATAATAAAATTTCAAAAAAAGACGAATCTACAATTTTATATGTTAATATGCATTATAATTAACACCTATAGTAAATTATTCAGTTATAATTATTATTAAACAAATAAAGTTTTAGGTCTGGTTTATTTATTTTTTAGTCTGGTTTATTTTTCTGTAAATCAGACTTGATTTAATCCGAGATTCAAGAATTGACAGTTTCTTTGCTATTTTTCTTTAGCAAATCCGCTTTTAAAACATGATCCTCAATTAATACCGTAAGTGGAGATTTGATTTCATTCTATTTAAAAATAATTCTAAGATTCTAGTGAATAAAAACATACAGCTGAATATTCTTTTTGGAAAGAAAATAAAAACAACATTTTTGGAGATTATGAAAGAATTAGAATAAAAAAGAACTGAAAGATATAAAAACCGGAAAAAAAAATTCGAAAGATTTTAAACTAAACAAATTCATTAAATAATTCTTTGTTAAACTACAGCAATTGAGATATTACATGGTTTAAAGTTCTTCCTTAATGTAGAGTCATCAATCAAATGTTTTATTTTTTCATCTTTCAAATTTTTATGTCATTTTGGTTTTCAATACCATAACATAAATGTTCAATAGATATTAGAGAGGGAGGAATAATGCAATTTAATACGTTTGCAATGCATAGAGAGTATCCATATAATTATGAGAGTATCCATATAACTTATAGAGAATATCCATATAATTATGAGTTTATCCATATAACTTATAGAGAGTATCCATATGATAAGAATATACATATAATTATGAGAGTATCCATATGATAAGAATATACATATAATTATGAGAGTATCCATATAAATTATAGAAAGTATTCATATAACTTATATTCAATAACTTATAGATATAACTTATAGAAAGTATTCATATAACTTATAGAAAGTATTCATATAACTTATAAAGAGTATCCATATAATTATGAAAGCATTGGTTTTCAAAATTAATTGCAGAAAATATTTTTTTAAATTAAATATAAAAAAACAGTAAAAACTAGTAAAAATAATAAAAAAAAAATTGAAATAATAAATTTGAAAAATTCAAAATAAAATTTCAAAAACGAAATCTACAATTTTATATGTTAATATGCATTATAATTAACACCTATAGTAAATTATTCAGTTATAATTATTATTAAACAAATAAAGTTTTAGGTCTGGTTTATTTATTTTTTAGTCTGGTTTATTTTTCTGTAAATCAGACTTGATTTAATCCGAGATTCAAGAATTGACAGTTTCTTTGATATTTTTCTTTAGCAAATCCGCTTTTAAAACATGATCCTCAATTAATACCGTAAGTGGAGATTTGATTGCACTCTATTTAAAAATAATTCTAAGATTCTAGTGAATAAAACCATACAGCAGAATCTTTTTTTATGACATAATTTTTTTTTTTTGGAGATTATGAAAAAAATTAGAATAAAAAAGAACTGAAGGATATAAAAACAGAAAGAAATAAAATTCGAGGTGAGTACTTTTAACACTATTTTAACAAATTCATTTAATGCCAAGCTAAAGAATTCTCTGTTAAACTACAGCGATTGAGATATTATTACATGGCTTAAAGTTCTTCCTTACTGTAGAGTCATCAATCAAATGTTTTCTTTTTTCATCTTTCAAATTTTTATATAATTTTGGTTGGCAATACCATAAAATAAATGTTCAATACATATTAGAGAGGGAGGAATAATGAAATTTAATACGTTTGCATTGCATAGAGAGTATCCATATAATTATGAGAGTATCCATATAATTATGAGAGTATCCATATAACTTATAATATCCATATAATTATGAGTTTATCCATATAACTTATAGAGAGTATCCATATAATAAGAATATCCATATAATTATGAGGTATCCATATAACTTATAGAAAGTATTCATATAACTTATAGAAAGTATTCATATAACTTATAAAGAGTAGCCATATAATTATGAAAGCATAACCTATTGGTTTTCGAAACTAATTGCAGAAAATATTTTTTAAATTAAATATAAAAGAAACAGTAAAAACTAGAAATTGAAATAATAAAAAAATTGAAGTAATAAATTTGAAATTGAAATTGAAATAGTAAAATTGAAATTGAGATAATAAAATTTCAAAAACGGACGAATCTACAATTTTATATGTTGGTATGTATTATAATTAATACCTATAGTAGATTATTCAGTTATAGTCATTATTAAACAAATGGAGTTTTAGTCGGGTATTTTTTCTGTAAATCAGACTTGATTTAATCCGAGATTCAAGAATTGACAATTTCCTTGCTGTTTTTTCTTTAGCAAATCCGCTTTTAAAACATGATCCTCAATAAGGCAAGAATACCGCAAGTGGAGATTTGATTGCTCTCTATTTAAAAATAATTCTAAGATTCTAGTGAATAAAAACATACAGCAGAATATTCTTTTTTGAAAGAAAATAAAAACATTTCTTTTGGAGATTAGGAAAAAGTTAGGAGAAAAAAAGGGCTAAGAGTTAAAAAAAAAAAAAAAAAAAAAAAAAAATCGAGGCGAGTACTTTTAACACTTATTTTAACAAATTCATTTAATGCCAACCTAAAGAATTCTTTGTTAAACTACAGCGATTGAGATTATTTTTCCTTGCTGAAGAGTCATCAATCAAATGGTTTTTTTTTCAATTTTTATGTCATTTTGGTTGGCAACACCGTAAAATAAATGTTAAATATATATTAGAGAGGGATGAATAATGTAATTTAATACGGTTGCATTGCATAGAGAATATCCATATAATTATAAGAGTATCCATATAACTTATAGAGAGTAATATAATTATATAAATATCCATATAATTGAGAGAATATCCATATAATCATGAGAGTTTCCATATAACTTATAGAGAGTATCCATATAATTATGAGAATATCCATATAACTTATAGAAAGTATCCGTAAAACTTATTGAGAGTATCCTTATAATTAGGAGAATATTCATATAACTTATAGAGATTATCCATATAATTATGTTAGTATACATATAACTTATAGAGAGTATCCATATACATTATTTGCTTTCAAAATTAATTGGGAAAAATATTTTTCAAATAAAATATAAAAAACAACAAAAAAAAATAATAAATGAAATAATAAAAAAAATCGTTTAAAAAAAAACGATTCGTTTATAAAAGACCAAAAAAGACGAAAAAAACGATAAAAAAGATGACGAAAAAAAAAATTTTTTTTTTTTGGTGGTTATGAAACAGTTAGAAAAAAAAATTCTAAAACAAAAGTTAAACAAATTAATAATGTATTAAAAGTATTGCTTTAAAATAACTTTCAGTTTTGTGTTGTTTAACAACTTTTATTATATAATTTTAGAATTTTTTTGCTAAAGCTAACAATATATGCTTTGTAAATAAATTAATATTTAATAATAAAAGTTATTAACATAAAATGAAAATATATAATAACGGAACAACAATTGGTCGATTTGATATGAGTTTCACTCTACCTTTCCCTTGAGTTATTTTGACAGCGACCTACATTTTAAAGTGGATTCCGAACCACTCACAGACACGTCAGGATTCGAACCAGAACACTGTGGTACCAAAGGCCAGAGCGCCAGCCAATTGACCATCACGCCACACATTAACAACAAAAAAGAAAGAAGAGATGATGGAGAAAAATACTAAAAATTAGATTTCTGAAAAATGAATAATTGTTGTAGGAAAAAAATCATTTTTACAAAATCCGAAACCAGAATTATGTATCAAATATGCTCTAGAAATATCTATTAAATCGACAGCAACTCCTACCTTTGTGTATGGAAAAGAATTTATAATACAGAAATTTGTATATAAAGATGCGTAATATAATACATATATTTTACAATTATCATATTACACATTTTTATATACAGATTTTTTTTTCTTTCTAATGCAGCTGGCAAACACAGACATGGACGTCTTGGATGCCTTAAGGCAAGTGCTGCACAGACGTACTCAGACATTACCCAGAGGCGCGTGTAACTTGAAGATAAGCTACGGGCGCGGAGTAACAATGCCCCCGCAACGCTCTACGATCCTATTAGACCTGGACCTACTTTTTAAAGTGGATTCCGAACCACTACAAACAACCATGGCACCGCCGGGACTCGAACCCGAAACATGTGGTACAGAGCGCCAGAGCGCTAGCCACTCGGCCATTCAGGCCCTTTTATGTACAGATCTATATATTTTACATGATGACTTGAACCCGAAACCTGTTGCACCAAGCGCCAGACACTCGGCCATTCAGGCCCCTAAAAGTGTGACATATCTAAGCTCTTTTATATCTACAACCTACTCATTTATTTATCCCATAATAATTATTATTTTGCTCTTGTTCGAAACAAATACCAAAAAGGGCATATACAAACTGCTTATAATAATTAAGAGACTATATTTATTGATTCAAATACAGGTGATACAAATTAAAGGTGTTTTTTTTAACTAGTTGACAGTGTAAAGTAAAAATATATAATGGTTGATTTTATTTGTCACTCTACGGTCATTTTGTGCATACTTTAGGCTAATTAGACAGGGAGGACTGAACCACTGAACCACTCACAAACCAGGTTTCAAACATGAATGTACACCAAAGTCCAGAGCGTTCGTAAATTGGCCATCAGTCCACAAATTAACAATTACAGAAAGATACTAAACATTAGATTTCAAAAAAAAAAAAAAAAAAAAAAAAAAAAAGAGTATTTCTTGTAGAAAAATTGCATTTTTTATAAAATCTAAAACCATAATTATTTTCGTATGTCCTTCAAAAAATATCTATACTTGAAAGCATTTTTTTTCGAGTGGTACTTCATTTATTTCAATTGTCTTGCACGCTCCAACCATGGTTTTCAATTACCACAACCATTACTGAATCCCACATCTGCTTTCCATCTGTCAAACCAAACATCCACGAAGTCCACGCGTGCAATGCTATTTGTCATGGACAGCGTCAAGAAGACCATTTGTTTGAGACAGTTTGAAACTGTCTCCGCTGTTGTCGCTGTTGGGAGAATTTAAAATTTCAAGGGGGTGTAATACTTCCAGCGGGGTGGAAACACACACCCTAGCAGACGAGAAGGTGGGGTGCACCTGATCACGCGCCATCCTGTTTAATGATCCAGCCAGACCCCTTTCCAAGAACTTTAATGGTGTTCAGAAGGAAAAGTGAAGAGTTATGGTCTGGAGTTTTCACTTCTGGATTTTAGTTGCAGCGGTGCGAGAGATTTCCACCTCGACTGAGTTACCTTTTCATATTTTGGAAAAGTTACACCTATTCACAACAGAGCGGTGGACTTGGTTAAACATGTTTAGGACAGTAAGGACACATTAAATAAGTACAGGACATCGTCTTAAACAATAAACTATTTAATGAGGGGTAAAAGATGCGAGAAATAGTTAGTGGAAGAGCTAAGTACTTAGTTAGTTAATGAGTGTAATGCAATTTGCATTAACTAAATGCTGCTATAAAGTTGTTTGAAGATTTAGACGTATTTTTCATATCAGCATCTCAATTTAAATGATTAAAAATTGTAATTATACTTAACTCTAAGGATTTTTAACGAAAGAATTTCATATTTTATGTTGTTGTTGTTTCTTATCCCACTTGGCTGACCAAGCCTACGAGCCCATACGTACTCATGATTGAAGGGGAAGGAAGCAGCTTCTGCTGTGATGGAGCACCCGTAAGTAGAAGTCTGACTTTGGGTCCGTGACGCTCTTACAGTCATAGGAGACCGGGACCTACGGCTTAAAGTGGATTCCGAACCACTACAAACATCCATGGGCACCGCCGGGATTCGAACCCGAAACCTGTGGTACCGAGAGCCAGAGAGCTAGCCACTCGGCCATCAAGCTCCCTCCTCATATTTTATAAAGGATATAAAGCATATATATATATATATATATTTAACAGATAAATTGTCTGTTTAAGAGCGGATGGTTCAGCAACAATTAGAACTGTAAGCAATGTATTACTACGAACATTTATAGTATAGAAGTTTGTATATAAAGATGTGCAATGAATGTGTAGGCCAAAATTCTAGCCAATTAGCCATCAGTTAACTGAAATTTCATGGAGCAAAATAATTCCTCCCTCGAAAACTGTGTTAAAAAAATGGTGAAATAAAATTAGTAGTGGATTATATTGAAAACAGAACAGTGAAAACAAATTTAATGGTGATAAAAGAAAAACTGTATAATAGATGAGAGATATTGTGCTAAAACTTGTTGTGTAAAGTGTCTGTTAATGTTATAATAAGTGTGTTAATAATTTCTAAAAGATAAAGTTAAAAAATTCCAAAAGATATTTGCAAGACAGCAAGGACATTGGTATGCTTTCAGAAACCCTAATTCCAAAATACGTCGGAGTTCTGAAAAATTATTGGTGAAATTTGAACTAATTTCTGTTAACTTTTCAGCTGTATCACAGCCATATTAAAGTAATGTTAAAATTACATGGAGCAAAAGAGTTAGTCATTCAAAACTTTTGTTTAAATTGGTAAAATGTTTTTGTTTTTTGCGAATTTTGCGATAGCAGCTAATTTTTGCGAAAGCAGAACAGTGAAAATAAATTTAACAATGATAAAAGAAAGACTGTACAATAGGTGAAAAATATTATATTGTGACAAAACTTGTGTGAAATGTATGTTAATGTTGTGAAAAATGTAGAAATAATTTCTGAAAGATAAGGTTAAAGATTTATAAAAGATATTTGCAGGACAAGACATTTGGAAGACAGCAAGGACATTGGAATGCTTTCACTGAAACCTTTATTCCAAAATACGTCGGACATCTGAAAAATTGTTGATGAAATTTGAACTGATATCTGTGACTTTTAAAAGAATGTCAAAAAGCAGAATAAAAAATAAGCCTGGAATCACATGGAACTAGAAGTGATCCGTTCCACGATTGTGCTCAAAATGGCGAAATAGAAAACTGACGAATCAATGTGTGAAGGGTGGAGGCGGGGGGGCACTATTGCAGCAACCCCTGGAGAGAGATATCTAACAGAAGAATGTCGCGTGGGGATGTAGAAGAATGAGACCCACGAAAAGGCAAGAGGCCAGAACAAAAAAAATTCTATTCCTTCCACTCTTTCTTCTGTTCTGAAAGCAACCCTCTGGACATGCCGGGGTGGACTTGTGAAGAGAAATACGGAGAACTTTTATTCCAAGTTGCTCTGTCCCCAAAAAACAAGGATCCCGAGGCCACACCAGGAATTCAGTGGCGAATAAAATTCCACATCTTATTGGAGGTTTCAATATGAGAAGAATGCCCAGAATTGGAATCCGCCAGATATTGTTTTCGTATTTGGAAATGCATTCTTTTATTCTTTTCGCTCACCTTCTTGAGGCTTGGCAATATTCTATTTTTTTGTTCGATGAATTTTATTTTCAGGACGCTGCTTCTTTGTTGTTAGGGTTGTTCTAGAAGATCAAACATAGAAATATATTTATCCTTGAATTACCATTTCCGTGCATGCTCGTAATTCATAATGTGTGTTGTTCTACTACGGATACGATGTCTGAGATTGTGTTACAACTACATTTTATGTATTTATTCTTGAATTACTATTCACATCCATGTTTAAGATTCATTATATCTGTTGTTCTACCATTCATCTAATGACTTGAGGTTATTTTGCAACTGCATTTGAGTCTCTTTAAGGATGAATGGAACAAAATATCTTATTTATTCGGCTTGGCAATATTCTATTTTATGTTCGATGAATTTTATTTCAGAAAGCTGCTTCTTTGTTGTTAGGGCTGATCAAGGAGATCAAGCACAGAAATGTATTTATCCATGAATTACCATTAGCGTACATGTCATGATTCATTATGTGTGTTATCCTACCATTGGTCTGATGGCTGAGGGTGTTTTGCAACTGCATTTGGTTTGTTACTTTAAGAAAGAATGGGACAAAATATTTTATTTCTTTGGCAATATATTATTTCTTGGCAATATTCTATTTTTTTGTTCCATAAAATTTTATTTCAAGCAGCTGTTCTTTGCTATTAGAGTTGTTCTAGGAGATCAAGCACAAAAATATATTTATCCTTGAATTACCATTCACATGCATATTATTGTATCATTATGTGTGTTGTTTTACCACTGGTCCGATTTCTGAGGTTGTGTTACCATTGCATTCGGTATATATCTTTAAGAACGAATGGGACAGAATATTTAATTTCTTCGGCTTGGTAATGTTCTATTTTATTGTTCCATAAATTTTATTTCAAGACGCTGCTTCTTTGCAGTTGGGGTTGTACAAGAAGGTCAGGCACAGAAATGTATTTACCATTCCCTTGCATGTTCTTGATTCATTATGTGTGTTGTACTTTCATCGGTCAGATGGCTTAGAATATGGTACAACTGCATTCGGTATATCTCTTTACGGAATGGGACAAAATATTTTATTGCTTCGGCTTGGCAATATTCTATTTTTTGTTCCATAAATTTTATTTCAGATAGCTGTTTCTTCGCTGTTAGGCTTGATTTAGAAACACAAAATAGCATTTATCCTTTAATTACCATTTACGTGCATGTTTATGATTCATTGTGTGTTGTTCTACCCCTTGTCCGATGCCCGAGGTTGTGTTACAACTGCATTTGATATATCTCTTTAAGGATGAATGGGACAAAATATTTTATTTCTGCTGCTTGACAATGTTCTATTTTATTGTTCGATAAATTTTATTTCAGATAGCTGCTACTTTGCTGTTAGGCTTGATCTAGAAACACAAATTAGCATTTAATCTTTAATTACTATTTACGTGCATGTTTATGATTCATTATGTGTGTTGTTCTACTACTTGACCGATGGCTGAGGTTGTGTTACCACTGCATTCGGTATATCTCTTTAAGGATATAAGGATAAATATTTTATTTCTTCGGCTTGGCAATGTTCTATTTTATTGTTCCATATATTTTATTTCAAGACGCTGCTTCTTTGCTTTTAGGGTTGATCTAGAAGATCAAGCACAAAATAGCATTTATTCTTTTACCATCACGTGCATGTTTATGATTCATTATGTGTGTTGTTCTACTACTGATCCGATGGCTGAGGTTGTGTTACAACTGTATTTGGTATATCTTTTTAAGGACAAAATAATTTATTTATAATCCATTTTGAGTTTGATAGGGTCCTGGGTTTGATCCAATACGATCTTGTTTTCAAAATTGTCATGAACGTGCCCATTTATTGGCAAGTAAAAGGTTGAAATATTTTATTTACAATCCATTTTGAGTTTGGATTGGTCCTGGGTTTGATCCAATATGATCGTGTTTTAAAACAGACCTGAGTATGCCCAATGATCGGCAAGTTGAACATTAAGCATATTTGTGTTTTGTATTTTAATTATATCGGCAATTCAGTGCAAAATAAAATCATCGTTATAATTCATTAAAATTAAAACACTTTTGAAATGCATGATCAAAAAGCTTTTGAATTCAGGGAAATTAACAAAATAAATTCAACAACACATTAATTGACCCGTATAAGTCCGGGTAAGAATAGCCCCACTGTAGTAACCCCACCGGGTAAGAATAGCCCCACTGCACCCATTTTAGAGGCCTTTTAAGACATGCATATGCATTTCTTAAATGGTCGCTAAAATGGGTACCCAATGCCCGAGGGTAAAGTCAGACTTCTCCCTTTGATGCCCCATGTCTTTTTACCGCAAGGTCAACAACAAAAAGAAGCTACCTTTTTTTACCTCTTTATCATGACGTTTAAGACATCACATCGTTTTAAGACAAGGGCTCATGGATTGATCTAGATGTTGCTGTCGACCAAGTGGTATAAGAAACAACAGCAAAATAACATCACATTAATTGAAATTAACAAGCGTCAACTCAACAGTCAAGTAAACAACTCAACAAATTTCCAAAATTTTATATTTATATAAAAAAATATATAAACATATTAGTTATATTAGTTGTTTTAGTTATACTGCATATTAGTAATATTAGTTGTTGTACTTTCTTATATTTATATAAGAAACCACAACTAAATTTATGGTAAAATAACAAATATTTCATAAAATCAGAGAATTTATTGTGAATGAAAAAATGCAATACACCATTATTTATCTCATTTTGAGAAAAATATTAGACCTTGGGGCCTGATGACCGAGTGACTAGCGCCCTGGCGCTCGGGGCCACAGGTTTCTTTCGCTTATCCCGGCGTTGCCAGGGATGTTGTAGTGGTTCGGAATCCACCTTAAGCCATAGGTCCCGGTCTGATATGACCGTAGAGCTTCACAGAGCCCAATCAGACTTCTTCTTGACATCATTCCCAAACTGTAAATGGGCAACTCTGCTCTAGGCACAGTGATGTGGTGTGGTGTAGCAGTAGTTGTAGTGATATTAAACCGGGACCTAATATTTAAAGTGGATCAAGAATTATTCACTTTAATACATTTTCTCATATAGGCAATATATAAGTCTTATGTGGGGTACTTTTAATATATTAGATTTGTTATATATCCATTTTATAAATAACGAACTCAAAAATCAAAATGTTTAGGTTAAAAATATATATAAAAAAAAAAAAAACTTTTGCATTTTACACCAAACTTCCAATAATTAAATTCATTCAAAGAACGATAACGTAAAATACATTTCAAGACAATTCATTTATATTCCTTAACACACACACACAAAAAGTGGAAAATGTTTCACCAGAATTAATTCCCTTTCCATAAATTATTACCTTGCGTGTTGGCGAGTACACAAACAATATTTGCTTCGCCACATGACATTTCGGATGTTTGCTGTTCGAGAAATAACACGATTTCTGGAATTAAAAAAAGGAAGTTCTAAAAAGGCAATGAAATCGAGCGAATGTCAAGACATCGATTGGAATGTCATCGATATTCGAACTGCTCACGCGAGATCTGCGTGACAGGGTCTCCTGCTCGATTTTCCGATAACATGCTTCCAGATTCAAATGAGTCCATGACGAATTGGCAAAGCAAACAGAGTCATTTCCACAAATGGAGTCATTGCTTTTCGGAATCGAAATAAATAAATTCCTTGGATTAAATGAAGAAATAAAATATACAATCTTGTTCTTATGCAAAAAAAAGGGATAAAGATTTTTTTCAAAACAATATGAATAAATACATATAACAATATGAATATAATATGAATATAACATTGGTACTTGAACGAATATTATTTTATATTTTTGGTTTTATTTGAGTATTTTTTTTTTTTTTACTTTTACCAAATAAAGAGTTCAAATATATCTATTTTCCATTTGATATATAAAATAGACATAAAATTTGTTTTTGTGTATATTCCATAATGATTTTGACTGAACATGATACAGTAACAGTATCAAATTATTTTCCATCTAACTTAAAATAACCTGTCATATAACAAGAACTGTTTAAAATCAACATTTTAAAATATGTTTTATGGATATGTTTTCCATGTTATTGTTAAATTAGTTTATAAAACAATCACAAAGATGAATATTAAAATATATGTATTGATATTTCTTGTTATTTAATGTATATTTGACGTTAATGTAACTGAAGATACCCGATCACATTTAAAGCCAACATTTTTAAATAATGTTTTACATGCTAACAAACAGAGTTCATTTCCACAAATGGAGTCATTGTTTTTCGAAATCGAAATAAATAAATTCCTTAGATTAATCAAAGAAAAAATATACACCAAGTTCTTATGCAGAAAAAAACTCAAAGTGTCTTGAGAACAATATGAATAAAATATATTTATATTTATATGTGGTATGTGAACGAATATTATTTAGCACCATTTGATATTTTTGGCTTTTTGGATTTATAACAATTAAATAGGTAAAAAATGTCTGCTTTGCATTAGATATATAAAACAGACATTAAATTTGTTTTGTATGTATATTCTTTGTATGTATAAATGTATATTCCATGATGATTTTTAGATTGAAAATGATACAGTGACAATATCAATATCATTCGTGTCCGTAGCATATCTTCAGAGCTACACATGCCCCCTGGGTAGTGCTAAATGAGTAATGACTTTGGCGCAGTCTTTGCCTATGGCATAAAGGTTAACTTCTGTCTTGTCAGCTGCATTACAACAACAACAACAACAACAACAAATTATATTTTATGGGATGTTCTTCAAGTGATTGCCAAATTAGGTTATAAAAATTTGACGAAAAGGAATTATTAAAATATTGCATTAATATTTTTTGTTATTTAATGTATATTTGACGTTAATGTAACTGAAGATAACCAATCACATTCAAATCCAACATTTTTAATAATGTTTTACATGTTAAAAAACAGAGTCATTTACACAAATGGAGTCATTGCTTTTCGAAATCGAAATAAATAAATTCCTTGGATAAAGCAAAGGAAAAATAAATAAAATTCTTGTGTAGAAAACCCACCAGTTTTTTTTTAGAACAATAAGAATAATGTATATTTATATATATGTATGATATGTGAATGAATATAATTTTATACCATTTTAAATTTTTGGTTTTATTTAAGATTTTTCTTTTTTGTGGGTTTTATAAATAAATATCTGGATTAAGAAAGAAAAAATATACAATCCCGTTCTTATGCAGCAAAAAAAAGGGATAACTTTTTTTGAAATTTATTATACTTATATTTATGTGAACGAATAATATTTTATATCATTTGATCCTTTTGATTTTATTTGAGTTTTCTTTTCGGATTTATAACAAATAAAAAGGTTAAAAAATATCTATTTTGCATTTGATATATAAAATTGGCATAAAATTTGTTTTTGTGTATATTAAATGATGATTTTAGATTGAACACGAAACAATAATAGTATCAAATTATGTTCCGTCTAATTTAAGATAACCAGCTATACAACCAGAACCGCTCAAAATCAAAATTTTAAAATTATGTTTTATGTGAATGCTTCTCATGTTCGTGTTAAATTAGATTATAAAACATTGGCAAACATGAAAATGAAAACACTTGGATAAATATTTTTTGGTAATTTAATGCATATTTAAACTTAATGCATATTTGACGTTAATGTGACTTAGTATAATCGATTACGTTCAAAGCCAGCATTTTTAAATAATGTTTTTGGGGAAGTTTTACATGCTAACAAACAGAGTCATTTCCACAAATCGAGTCATTGCTTTTAGAAATCGAAATAAATAAATTCATGTATTAATCAAAGAAAAAAATATATAAAATTCATATGTAGAAAAGAAAAAGTCATAAGGATTTTTGAGAACAATACGAATAAAATATATTTATATTTATATTCGGTACGTGAACTAATAGTACTTAATACCATTGGATATTTTTGGTTTCGTGAATTTATGTTAAATAAATAAGTAAAAAAATTATTTATTTTGCATTTGATATATAAAATAGACATAAAATTGGTTTTTATGTATATTCTATGATAAGTTTTAGATTGAACATGATACAGTGAAAATATAAAATTATTTTTTATCTAATTTAAGATAATCAGCTTTATAACCAGAAGTATTCAAAATTGTACTATTCATTTTATATTAGCTGTATAGTAGCTGCCAGCTCATTTTATATTAGCTGTAGGGTATCAATTCATTTTATATTAGCTTTCACTTCATTTTATATTAGCTTCAACTGTTTATTTTGTATTATATGTATATAAAGTTTAGTTTATTTTGTATTAGCTGTATGGTATCAGCTCAATTTATATTTGATGCATCTAATATCAATATTTCAATATTTGAATATATAATATTAATATTTATATTGATGCATCTATGTTAATCAATTCATTTTAAATTAATTTTATTAGTTTATTTTAGCTTTTGATTGAAAAAACGCTGCCATTTATCAGTATTTTTTAAAATCAAAATTAAAACATTCATAAGCTGCAAAAATTGTTAAAAGTAGTGATGGATCAATTTAAGATTTTTAAAATTAACTGATATTAATTAAAAAAATAATTAATGTCAAACACCAAATATCATTAAATGTTTTTTAAAAAAACATAATATTTCTCATCATTTCACTTCGTAATATGCAATTGAAAAATTTTACTCTCATATAAATACATTGATTGTAAAAAAAAGGGCACCTTTAATGTAAAAAGTTAAAAAGTTATTATTAGCATTTCTTAAATTCATTAATATAAAAAGATTGTGTTCTTAAGAACTTTGATTTATTTTATTCTCTGTTAATTATCTATTTATTTAAGATAAAATTAGAAAGATTGCTAGAAGAGTTCTTTTGCATTTTTTCGAATAAATCTTCAAAGACATTTATTTTTATTTGTATAAAATACTTTTTACCCTTTTTATCAAAACATATTCATATTCTCTTGGGATGCAAACAAAGTAGAAGCAAATATTAATTTGAACGAATTGCTAATTATTAAATTTAATTTTGTTTATTTGTTTTAGTATTACTTAAATTAGTTTTCAAAAGCTTTTCATTTTAAAAAAAAAATTATTATAAATTTTCATTTAAACAGTTTATGCATTTTAAACATTTTAAAAATTGGAAAAAATTATTGGAAATAACAAATAAAACTTTCTTTAAGTACATAATTATATTTCAGTTGTCGAATTACTGATATAATTTTAATAAATGTCATTCATAACAAAAAACAAATTTCAACAATATATAGAATTTTTCAAACATATTTTCCATCCAGTTGGAAGATTTAAAAAGGACAAGATTTAAAATAATTATTCTTGGAAATCAATTGTGCTCGAAATTGGAAATAATGTTTGATTCATACGGAATCATTGAAAATATATATAACGGTGGTTTCTGATAATTGGCCAATAAACAGCTGAAATATAATTCAAGGTCTTTCGCTTAGTTAGGGAGGCAAGGGAAAGTATACGGAGAAATTTAAGGTACGTTATTTGAAACAAGTAATACAACTACTACTACTAATAATAATAATGAAATTTAAAGAACTGAAAAATTGAAGAAAGCCTTAACAAAAGCCTGATCCACCTTAAGCGGTAGGTCTCTGTCTAATGTGACCGTACATTAGACAGAGACCTACCGATGGCTGACATGTCTACAATGTCTACAGGATGTCTACAATGTAAACAAGTAATATAAAAAAATTTTTAAGTCAATTCCTACTTTTTTTTCACTCTATTGCAGAAAAGTCATTTATAAATAATTTTCATTCATTTTTTTAAGTTTATCTGGCGCCATCTATTGGTAGATGTATGCAATTTTTATCTAAAAAAAAACTAAAATTAATTAGTTAAATTTAATTACTGAATTAATATTTGAAAGAACTGTATTAACATCCAGTGTCATCCAGTACGAGTTCAAAAAAAATTATTTGAACTCGAGTGGATGAATAAAAAATATTTTATGAACGATTGAAAATTTGAACAAGATATATATAGGGTGTGAGCTAATAGAAGGAATTGAAAAATATCTCATGTTTCGGAATCTACCAGTACGCAGACGACATAAGCCCACGATGGGACTTTTGTGCAAGTTAGTTGTGTTTGTATGCATGTCAATATGCATTTAGTGAATCTTAAATGAATACATTTTTAAAATTTACTTTATAACATTTAATATTTTCTTATAATCATTTTGAAGTTAAAAATAAGTTAATGAATTTTTTTTTTTTTTTTTTTCACACTGTATAATGCATTTATCTATTGTATGTAGTATATGAATTATATTGTGCGTAGTATATTATATGTAGTATATATCTACAGTATATGTATTGTATAGTATACATCTTGTTAGATGTATGCCGTGAATTTACTTTTTAAACTACATTTGAGGAGAATTTTTACCGAAAGAAATAGTTAACAACAATCACAAAAGAATAAATTATTGAACATTCTCCAATTTTAAAACAAAAATTGCTATTCCAATATTTTTTTTTTTGTATTTTATGTTTTAAAATGTTTTGAGTCTGAAATTGATACAATTAATTCAATAATTGAAACTTTTGAAACAAATTTTTTGATTCTACATTAGAAATTTCTATTTCTGCTTTTTTATCATTCAAATGAGTTAAAAATAAAATGTGATCATTCAAACAGATCAGATAAAATTTATTTTAATCCTTTTCAAGTTCCTTAAAAACCTTTCTATTCTATTACATTAGCAACAATATTATATTTTGTGTAAGGAAAAATTTTAAAATTTGTTCCGAAAAATGCAATACTGGTGAATAATTGCTTAAGCTACTTAAAATAAACATTTTTCTAAAACATTTTAAACTACCATTTTATTCAAAAAGGAGCATGTTCTCAAAGCTCCATAAATTAAGCCATTTTCAAGAAAAAAAGTAAGATGTCTTCGCATTAATTTTCATATAAATGTATATCTTTTATAACTTTACAACAAACTTTGTTGTTGTTTATTTGCTTTCTGTTTTGTTGGTGTTTTTCCTTTTGTGATAACACAACGACGCTTAAAAAAAAGAAGCATAATAAACTTTCTCTTAAAATGGAACGCCGAGTTAAAATTGAATCGAATCATTGTTCAAGTAGGGGGCTGGAATATTAAACCATGAAGGGTGACTGATGAAAAAAAATGGCGCTCGAATTCAGTAAAAGTTTTCAAAATTCTCATGATGTCTTCAGAAGCTAATTAAAATTAAACAAAACACCCGCCGCCATTATCATACGCAAACTCAGAATTTTAAGCAGTCTCGAATTCGGAATAAACATTTCTAAAGGCGGCAACACAAGAAGAAGCAAAACATTCTTTTTCCCCTACAAGAAATTTCGTTTTCTGTAAAAGAATATCTTACTCCTTTTATAAATAATAAAATTCTTAGAACTTAATTGAACCGCACAACATTTAATATCGCGTTTCTGCAACTGTCAACTACGTTCTTTTTTAGGACAAGAATAAAATAAAAATGGCGCTCGAGTTCTGAAAAGAACAAAATAATAATAATAATATTTATAATAAAAATAAAAGTAAACAAATGTTAATTTTAAAGAATTTAGACGCCGAACTACAATGATGGAATTTGACAAAATGATGTTTTAGTTCTCTAGTTTCTACTAATGGGAAAAGAAATCTGGGTTTTTTTCTGACTTATATTATGATTTCCAAAAATAATTCTTTTAAATCTTGCCCCGTTTTTAAGTTTCCAAGTTGAAAGATGGAAAATATGCTTAAAAAATTCTAAAATGTATATTACTAAAATTTGTTTTTGTTGTGAATCACATTTATTTAAATTATATCAGTAATTCTACAGCTGAAATATAATTATGTACTTAAAGAAATTTCTGTTTGGTAATTCGAATACTGATTTCCAATTATTTAAAATGTTTTCAATCGTTTGAATTTTTTAAACTAATTTTTTGATTGTACATTAAAAATTGTTATTTCTGCTAATTTTTGTCATTAAAATGAGTTAAAAATAAAATTTAATCATTCAAACAGACCAGATAAAATACATTTTAATCATTTTTAAATTCCTCAAGGTTCCATTGCTTTCTTTCTGTTACATTAACTACAATATTATATTTTGAGGAAGCAAAAATTTTCAAATTTGTTCCAAAAAACTTATTTAAAATAAACGATTTTCTAAAACATTTCAAACAACCAGTCAAAAAGAAGCATGCTCTCAAATAGCTCCATAAATTAAGCCATTTTCATTAAAAAAAGCAAGATATCCTCGCATCAATTTTCATACACATATATTTCTTTTATAACTTCACAACAAACTTTGTTGTTTTTTATTTGCTTTCTATTTTGTTGACGTTTTTCCTTTTGTGATAACACAACGAAGCTTAAAAAAAAGAAGCATAATAAACTTTCTCTTAAAATGGAACGCCGAGTTAAAATTGAATCGAATCATTGTTCAAGTAGGGGCCTGGAATATTACACCATGAAGGGTGACTGATGAAAAAAAAATGGCGCTCGAATTCAGTAAAAGTTTTCAAAATTCTCATGAAGTCTTCAGAAGCTAATTAAAATTAAACAAAACACCGCCGCCATTATCATACGCAAACTCAGAATTTTAAGCAGTCTTGAATTCGGAATAAACATTTCTAAAGGCGGCAACACAAGAAGAAGCAAAACATTCTTTTTCCTCTTCAAGAAATTCCGTTTTCTTTAAAAGAATATCTTACTCCTTTCATAAATAAAAAATTCTTAGAACTTAATTGAACCGCACAACATTTAATATCACGTTTCTGCAACTGTCAACTACGTTCTTTTTTAGAACAAGAATAAAATAAAAATGGCGCTCCACTTCTGAAGGGAACAAAATAATAATAACAATAATATTTATAATAATAAATAAAAATAAACAAATGTTAATTTGAAGAATTTAGACGCCGAACTACAATGATGGAATTTGACAAAAAGATGTTTTAGTTCTCTAGTTTCTAGTAATAGGAAAAGAAATTTGATTTTTTTGATGACATATATTATGAATTCCAAGAAATTATTCTTTTAAATCTTGGGTTTTTTAATCTTCTAATTTGAATAACCGAAAATATGTTGAATTATTTTGTACATTGCTGAAATTTTTTTTTTTCTGAAGGACATTTATTAAATTTATATCAGTAATTCGACAACTGAACTATAATTATGAAGTTAAAGAAATTTTTATTTGGTATTTAAAATGCTTCTTTCAATTATTTAAAATGTTTATAATCATCGGAATTTTTCAAACTAATTTTTCGATTGTACATTAAATATTGTTATTTTTGCTATTTTTTGTCGTTAAAATGAGTTAAAAATAAAATGTGCTCATTCAAACAGATCAGATAGAATTTATTTTAATTATTTTAAAGTTCTTTAAAAACTTTTCCATTCTATTACATTAGCAACAATATTATATTTTGAGCAAGCAAAAATTTTAAAATTTGTTCCAAAAAATGCAATACTGGTGAATAATTGTTTAAGTTACTTAAAATAAACATTTTTCTAAAACGTTTCAAACTTCCATTTTATTCAAAAAGAAGACTGTTCTCAAATAGCTCCATAAATTAAGCCATTTTGAAGAAAAAATGTAAGATGTCTCCGCATTAATTTTCATATAAATATATTTCTTTTATAACTTCACAACGAACTTTGTTGTTGCTTATTTGCTTTCTATTTTTGCTGTTTTTCCTCTTGTGATAACACAACGAATCTTAAAAAAAAGACATAATAAACTTTCTCTTAAAATGGTACGCTGAGTTAAAATTTAATCAAATCATTGTTAAAGTATAGGGCTGGAATATTAAACGACGAAGGGCGACTTATGAAAAAAAATGGTGCTCGAATTCAGTAAAAGTTTTCCAAAATTCTCCTGAAGTCTTCAGAAGCTAATTAAAATTAAACAAAACACCCGCCGCCATTATCATACGCAAACTCAGAATTTTAAGCAGTCTCGAATTCGGAATAAACATTTCTAAAGGCGGCAGCACAAGAAGAAGCAAAACATTCTTTTTCCTCTACAAGAAATTTTGTTTTCTGTAAAAGAATATCTTACTCCTTTCATAAATAACAAAATTCTTAGAACTTAATTGAACCGCACAACATTTACTATCGCGTTTCTGCCACTGTCAACTTCGTACTTTTTTAAAACAAGAATAAAATAAAAATGGCGCTCGAATTCTGAAGGAAACAAAATAATAATAACAATATTTATAATAATAAATAAAAGTAAACAATTGTTATTTAGAAGAATTTAGACGCCCAACTACAATGATGGAATTTGACAAAAAGATGTTTTAGCTCTCCCGTTTCTAGTAATGGGAAAAGAAATCTGGATTTTTTTTCCTGATATGTATTATGAATTACAGCAATAATTCTTTTAAATCTTGCTTTTTTTTAAACTTTAAACTTCAAAGATGGAAAATATGTTCTATTCCATCTGAAAAAATGAAATCAGATGAAAAATTCTGTCTATTGCAGAAGTTTGTTTTTGTCATGAATGACATTTATTAAAATTATATCAGTAATTTGACAACTGGAATATAATTATGTAGTTAAAGAAATTTTTAATTTGGTATTTCCAATATTTTTTCCAGTTATTTAAAATGTTTAAAATGCATAAACTGTTGAAATGAAAATGTAAATAAGTTTTTTTAATTGAAAAACGTTTAAAAAACTAATTTAAGTAAAATTAAAAATGTTTGAAGTATTTTCAATGTCTGAAAAATTGCTGAAATTTGTTTTTGTTATGAATGACTTTTATTAAAATTATATCAGTAATTTTACAACTGATTTACTTACAGAAATTTTTATTTGGTGTTTCCAATATTTTTTCCAATTATTAAAAATGTTTAAAATGCATGAATAAAAATTTAAGTTTTTAAAGTGAAAAGCGTTTGTAAAACTAATTTAAGTAAAACTAAAACTAATAAGTAAAATTAAATGTAATAATTAGCAATTTTTCTATTTAATATTTGCTTTTACTTTGCTTGCAACCCAAGAAAGAATAGAAATTTATTGAGTAAAAAGGAAAAATGTTTTTCTGACATGATGAATTCCAAGAATAATTCTTCTTAAATCTTGCCTTTTTAAAGCTTCTAACTTTAAAGATGGAAAATATGTTTGAAAAATTCGCATTGATTGTTAAATATGTAGCAGATTTAGCATTATCTAGGATGCCCTGAAACTACATAACACCCACTACTAATTACTTGCTACACAACATCCACATTTTTAACAATAGAGGTGCCTATTTTGTAAAAGAAATGCATCTGTAAAACAGTTTTCTCGGTGTGAAATAGTTCCTATGCAAGGAAAATAAATTCATTTTGAAAAATAAACTTTTAATTCGCTTTTATTTGACGAACAACTTTTTTTTTCCAAATGCAATATGAATGATTTTCAATGAAAAAATTATTTCAATTAATTTGTAGACTTTTTTTGCTAACTACCAGACTTGAAACGATTCGTGTGTGTATTTAATGTTTGAGGATATTAGCATTTAAAGCCATGATTTTTAGCATTGTTAAATGGATTTCAGTCGATTTATTCTCAAGTTTTGTTGTTTTCCAAAAAAATAAAATAAACAATAAAATAAAAATATCTAATAATTAATTAATTATATCCAATAATATGATAAATATCTGATCAATATCTAGTAAAATATCCAATAATAATAATAAATTATCCAATAATAATAATAAATTATCCAATAACAAATATTAAATCCAATAAGCAATTGGTTTATGAATAACAAAAAATTTCTAAGTGACAAACTGTATTGTTATAGTATATGTATTGTAAACAAACTGTATTGTAATAGTATATTTATAAACAATTTAACACTTTCAAGTTTTTAACATTCTACAAACCAAACAACAAAAAATAGTTTTGTGTGGTTATTTAAAAAATCATTGGTTCAAAGGCAGTTATGGTTATATCTTACATCACAATGTTTAATATTTTCCTATTTTGCCATGCAAATCCCATGTGTTGTTCCAATTTGTTGTTTCCTTGATCAAATTTTCTTGTCAAAGGAACACTTTCAATGTTTCTGATTAGTTAATTTTTAAAAACTTTTTTCATGAGCTATTCTTATTGGTTAATTTTTTAAAAAAAAAAATTTTCATGAGCTATTATTATTGGTTAATTTTTGAAAAATATTTTCATGAGCTATTATTATTGGTTTATTTTTTTCATCATCAATTCTTATTGGTTAATTTTTAAAAAAAATTTCATAAGCTATTCTTATTAGATAGTTTTTTTTTTTAATTTTCATGAGCTATTCTTATTAATTAATTATAATTTTTTTTTTTCGTAAGTTATTCTTATTGGTTAATTTTATAAATTTTTTCATGAATTATTCTTATTGGTTAGTTTTTTTTAACAATGTTTTCATAAGCTATTCTTATTGGCTAATTTTTCAAATTTTTTTCATGAGCAATTCTTATTGATCTATTTAAATAATTAAATAATATGAAACTGTTTTAAACGATCGCCTGGTGAAAGAAAAGACAAAGTTATTTCAAAGTGAAAATGAGGTCGTTTGGAGAAAAAAAAATCGTATGTAATTCTACATATTTTTATTTTATAAAATAATTGTTCTTATATTAAATTTCAAATTTTATGGGTAACCTGTATATCGTCCCATTAGATTATTTCTTTATTTTATTTTATTTCATTATTATTTTTTAATTTCTTTTCCTAATGTATTGAATTTAAATTCTCACGAAGTCTTATTCAGTCTCACAAAACCACGTGTCTTCTTATTGGTTAATTTTTTAAAAAAAAAATTTCATAAGCTAGTATTATTGGTTAATTTTTAAAAAAATATTTTCATGAGCTATTATTATTGGTTAATTTTTAAAAAAATATTTTCATGAGCTATTAATATTGGTTAATTTTTTTCATCATCTGTTCTTAGTGGCTAATTTAAAAAAAAAAAATCCGCCAGCTATTATTATTGGTTAATTTTTCAAAACTTTTCATGAGCTATTCTTAATTTTCTAAAATTTTTTTCGGGAGGTCATTATTGGTCATTTTATAAATATTTTTTTCATGAGCTTTTCTTATTGGTTAATTTTTTAAATTTTTCATGAGCTATTCTTATTGGTTAATTTTCTAAAAAATTTCATAAGCTATTCTTATTGGCTTATTTTAATTTCACTAATCTTTGGTTTAGTTTAATTAACTAATGTAAAATTGTTCTAAAAACTCGTCTGGTGAAAGCAAAGACAAAGTTATTTCAAAGTGAAAATGAGGTTGTTTGGAATACTACATTTTTTTTTTATTTCATCACGGTTATATTTGTATTTTATATCGTTCTTTTATTGAATTCTAAATTTTATGAGTAACCTCTCCATCGTTAAAGCAGATTATTGTTTTTTTATTTTCTGTTATTTAATTAGTGTTTTTTTTTTCATTTTTTCCCCTTATGCATCAAATTTAAATTCACGCGAAGTCTTATTCAGTCTCATAAAGCCGAGCGTCTTTGATAAAACATTTGCTTAACGGTAAATGCATTTGATAAATATCGTTTAAGGCCAATCGCTCTGGAAATTCCGGAATCGAAAACCCATTTCCCGTATTTCTCTCGGCTGTCAGAAATGACGAAATAACTATAGTCCAAAAGAAGACAAATTCGTCCCAAATCACAGATGTATTTCACAGCGAGAAAAAAACGAATCGGTACTGGAAAAGTACTTTAAACATCGTTTTGCTTTCGCACCCAATCCCATATTTTTTTTTCTCTCCTTCGCTGTTGCCACTTTTCTCTGGGAATTTTTCTATTCGCGTTTTTTTTTTTTTCCTGACAATGTTCGATGACGATGACGCAGGCGGGGTGAATCGATTCTTTTTCGTCTTTCTCTATGACTCTTTTTCGTTTGTTCTTTTTTTTCTCTCTGCGTGTGCTACTCCTGCGTATGGAAAGACATGGATCTCTTCTCTTCACTTCAATTCGTGTCCGAAGTAAAGCGATTTCTTGTTCTCTCATTTAGAATAATCGTCTGCAGCTTACCAACTCCTTCTTTTTTTTTTCTCCTCGGGGGAAAGTGCACATATTGTAAACAATGTTGCAACAATGTTTTTTATTTGAAGTTCGACGATTTATTGATTTAATTTGTTATTATAGTTTCGAATATAAAATTCTAACAATTTTTGCTGACAATCAAAATATTCAACTTAAAATAATCTTTATTTTATATTTCTGTGTCCAAAAAGTAAGACCAATTTTTAATTTAAAATTCTCGGGGTCTATTTGAATTTCAATTTTTTTTTCTTTTTTAGTTTACTGGTTAAAGACGAAGAGCCCTCTGGTCGACCCTCAACTTTAACCGACGAATCTCACGCCCAAAATATTAAAGATTTGTTGCTTGCAAAAAGTCGATTTACAATGAGAGACCTTGTTGATGATGTTGACATTTCAAAAGGAACGGTCCATTCCATTTTGGGCCTCAAACGCGTCAAATCTCTATTGGTACCGAAAACACTGAATGCGCCTGCTCACACTGCATTGAATTATTCGTGAATTTCAGTATGAATTTCACAAATCGAAACAACTACAGATTGAATATGAACTATACCATGAGTTGTTCCATCGTGATATGTGATGGAGCGCAGGCTGAGAAATGTCTACTCCAAAGAAGTGAGGGAAGCTGTCTCCCCCTCTTGACGGATTTTCTTAAAAAAGCATTGCCAAGAATAAGACGAGATGGAGACATATGATAAAATTTGCTAAGAAGACGAAAGAAGCAAGAAAAACTGATGCATTTAACAATAAAAAAAATTAACTTCAAAAACATTTACCATCGATGATAAGTCAATGCAATACTAATTGCTATATTATACATATATAATAAGCATAATAACAATATAGATTATAAAAAAATGAAAATAATATAAAATTTTTCCTTATTAAATTCAGAAAATAAATCTGATCAATAAAATGTCAACAAACTCTTATGGGATTCGATGGTGAAAGAAGTTTGCAGACAACGGATTTAATACTAACTGAATAATTAAAATTAATATTACCTCGAATTTAAGGATTAAAGATTATTTCATTGAAGTATTGCGTTAATAAAAGTTGATGACCAATATCATTAAAAAAAATTAGTGAATTGATACCCTTATTAAATCGAATAAAAGAAAAGTTGAAAAGACAGAATTAATTGAAAACTAAAAATAATTTTAATGAGCAATCTAAAGCTTCATATCTGTTCCAAGTGTATTGAAGTTTGAAAAGTTTATTAAAAAAAGTATGTTAACAAATAAAATTTTTAATGATGCTAAATTTTTGGCGAGAAACAGAAAAATTAATTATTTTTTCCGAATTGTACAATAATTTGCTTGAAGAAATGTTTTTATGAGTCTAAACATAAATTAAATATATATAAATCTCCACAAGTGCTACTTTTATTGCAATTTTAAAATGTATTTGTGATTTTGCTGTAATAAAACTTTTTTTTTTGTTCTAATGCAGCTGGCAAAAACTTAGATAGCTTGGTCTTGGATGTCTTAAGGCAAGCGCTGCACAGACGTTACTCACTTTGCATTACCCATGGGGTGCACGTAGCTTGAACATAAGCCACGGACGCGGAGTAACAATGCCCCGCAACGTTCTACGATCCTATTAGGACCGGGACCTACGGTTTAAAGGGCATTCCGAACCACTACAAATATCCATGGCACCATCGGGATTCGAACCCGAAGCCTGTGGTACCGAGCGCCAGAACGCTAGCCACTCGGTCATTCATGCCCTGCTGTAATAAAACTAATTTGGCTAAATATCGTCTATTTAATTTTTTTTTCAGAATTATTTTTTATTTAATTTTAATTTTTCTTTTAAAATTTTAAAACAATAATGGATTTAAAAGATATTTGTAGAAGATAAAGATGGATAACTGTAAATGGTAGAAGATTTTAAAACATGAATATAATTTCCATATTTCAATAAATATAAAGTCTTCTGGTTGTTAATTAGGTGTTCTGTGTGAAATTCATTTTTATCTCAATAGCCAAAACAACAAAAAGTATTTTTAAGTAAGAGACATTTTTTCTTACGGGAAGAGTTTTGGCATTTCGTTCCCAGGAGAGAGAACTGGCTCATGAGTTGGGCAATTAATAATTTAATAGATAAAAATTAATGTGTAGGGGTCTGAGGGCCGAGTGGCGCGCTCTGGGTCTCGGTACTATAGGTATCGGGTTCGAATCTCGGCGGTGCCATTGATGTTTGTAGTGTATCGGAATTCACTTTAAACAGTAGGTCCCGGTCCTAACAGTATCGTAGAGCGTTGGGGTAGTGGGACTCGCTTCCGTAGCTTATCTTCAAGCTACACGTGCTGCCTGTGTAGTGCTATATGAGTAACAATACTGCAGCCCTTCCTTATGGCATAAGGATTAACTGTCTGTATTGCCAGCTGCATTAGGAAAAAAATAACAAAAAATAGCAAAATGATTTACTTCTTAAAAAATAATTTCATAATAATTAAAGAAATGCAAATAAAAAAGAATTTTTTAAACCAGATATTTAAGTGCAATACAATGGGAACATTTTTTTTCCTCTTTTCTTTTTATATATTCTATTCTGTGGGGCCTGATGGCCGAGTGGCTAGCGCTCTGGCGCTCGGTACCACTGGTATCGGGTTCAAATCCCGGCGTTGCAATGGGTGTTTGTAGTGGTTCGGAATCCACTTTAAACCGTAGGTCCCGGTCCTAATAGGATCGTAGAGCCCTGCGGGGGCATTGTGACTCCGCGTCCGAGGCTTATCTTCTAGCTACACGCGCCCCCTGGGTAGTGCGAAGTGAGTAACCGGTGCAGCCCTTACGGCATAAAAGATCACGGTCTATTTGCCAGCTGAATTTGAAGAAAAAAAATATTCTATTCTGTATCCTCTATTCCCTTGTCAAACTGAAAAAAGGTGGAAAAAAAGAAAAAGTTGAGACGAAATAACTCGGTATTATAAAAATGCCTTCTTCTTAAGGTAAAAAAATATCGCATGGGGAAAGAGCATAAACCACATTTTTCAATACAATCACTCCCCACCCCCTCCCCGAAAAAAGAAAGCCCTGGAAATTTCCCCACGGAAAAAAGATTTCCAAAGAACAGGAACCCTTAATTTAGAGGGGCAGGGACTGATCCGGAGACGTGAGCCGTTCACCACAAGAAAAGGAGTCCCCGACTAGAAAATCGTCTGCCGTCCGAACAACTCGTCCGGCGAACGAACGATGCACCCCCCATCCCCTTTGGAATGGGAACCTCATCATTACCATTCGGAAGCAGGGGCGCACGTAACTCCGGGGCTGTTCGGAGGGCAGCGAAAGTAAATGGCGGCCAGTTACGGGGTGGCCTGCTTTTCCTCCATCCCCATCCCCACCCCTTTGGCACGTGACTGATCGGCGGAGATCTTTTTATGGCTGGTCAGTGCCGGGTGGTTGGAGAATCGTTCGTGTTCGGATGGAAGGCAAGAAGAGATTGTGTTCTTTGCATAGGGGCCGTTGCCAAATTGAAGGATGGTGTTCTGTGATGAAGATTTCTAGCATAGAGTAGGTACACAATCTGGGCCTGAATGGCCGAGTGTCTAGCGGTCGAGTGACTCGGTGTTTTAAGTTCGAGTCCCGGCGGTGCCATGCATTTTGTAGTAGTTCGGAATCTATTTTAAACAGTAAGTCCCGGTCTAATATGACTACTACTACTACTATAACACACCACATCACAATTTCTGAAGCTGAGTTGCCCCTATACAATTTGAAAATGTTGTGGTTGAGAAATATGATCGGATTCTGTGACGCTCTACATACATAGGAGACCTGGACCTATTGCTTAAAGTGGATTCCGAACCACTACAAACATCCATGGCACAACCAGTATATAAACCCGAGCACCACAGCTCTAGCTACTAGGCCATCAGCCCCCTGCGTCTCATGCCTCGAAATTTGCTAGTAGTCATTTGGCCTGGCAGTGATTCGGAATCCACTTTAAGCCGTAGGCCCTGGACTGTAAGAGCTTTACGGAGCCCAATCAAACTTCTCATCCACAGCATCCCCAAACTGTAAAGGGGCAACTCAGCTTTAGACACAGTGATGTGATGTGGCGTAATAGTAGTAATCATATTAGACCGGTTCCTGCGATTTTAAAGTGGATAGCTAAATAATAGAACAGAAAAATATATATAACTGTCTTCTTGACCATATATGAGGGAAAAGACTAAACAGCGAGGTTAGGTGGAAAATGTTAGAACTAACATTCAGTTACTTTGTAGTAGGAAAACACTATTTTATAACTACTTTATGTTTGTTTCTTTAATCCACCAAACTAGTAAAATGGATTACAGTGCATTACTTCTTCAAAGTACAAAAGAATTTTAAGGGATACCTTACTATCTCAGCACACCATCCCAAACGACAATCGAGTTACGTCACCTCCGACCGGCCTTGATCTCCCCGACTTCTGGAAAAAAGAGATAAAGGCAATCACGTGCGTCCCTTTCACCCAATAAAGCTCCTTTATCTCCACCTTTGGCCGATTATTTTGGCCTTTGTTTTCCGGCACAAAGCCATCTTCTGTCAGATGGCGTGGTGGTGTGCAAAACCAACTAATGGCTTTCCACCTTCGGGCAGAAATCCTCTTTGGCTTTTTCGGCTGTTGCCAGCCGGCCGAGAGAAAAAGAGTGGGTTAATAGGAGGCTTTATTGAAGAATGCCTGGTGAAAGCAGAACCTGGAGTTAAAAGCAGCTTTTAAGTAAGACTTCTTGGATCATCCATCTTGTACGGCCATTAGTTCGACGTCTCTTAAATATTTTTTTTGTTCTTTTTATTTTCTGTGAAAGAGTATTTCTTAAAGATGTGTGTTCTGGTGATTAAAAGATTCCCTCGGGGGTTTGTTTCTATTTTTGACAGAAGAGCTTTTAAAAAGCATCTCTCTTTTTGAAATTGTGAAAGATGTGTGTTATTTTCACAAGTGATTAAGTTCCAGGTCTAAAACAAATAAGTTTAAGTTTAAGTTAAGTTTTTTAATTAACTTATGGCAAAAAGAAGTTTGTTTCTATTTTTGACAGAAGGTATAAAAGAAACCGAAGTTTTTGCAGTCAGGGTGGGTCTAACTGCTGCCGTTGGCAAATTTGGGACCTGAAATTGCGCTGAAAGATGTGTGGATGTTTTCAAAAGTGATTAAGTTCCAGGTCTTCTATGAAACAAAAAAGAATGCTCCATCACAACAGAAGCTGCTTCCTTCCCCCTTCAATCATGAGTTCATATGGGCTCGTTAATGGGATAAATCTTAAGACTCAGACTTTTGTATGTAGGTGCTCCACCACAACAGAAACTGCCACATTTCCCTCCATCCATGACTAGATTATTCAAAGGACCGCACTGCAACATCTCATCTTCATAGACAATTAAAGTACAGATTTTAAACTTTTTTGTAACATCTTTCAATTCTAAAAATTGCTATTTATTTATTTATAAATCATTGAATTGTTCCTACCATTTATTCTTGGTATTATGTCGCTTTATCTATTTGTGAAATAAGGATCATTCTTTACTCTTATGGGTAAATACCGTCAGTTTTGATTGAACGTGCCATTTAAATCAAGAATTTAAAACACAAATCATAGAATACTAGGCTTGACCAACTGTCTGCAAAATTCACTTAATTTGTAATTTATCCACCTGTTTGACACAAGATTTCGGAAAGTTATCTTTTACCAATGGGGAATCCGTATTGAGATGCAGAATTTCTGTTCCCAAGGGAAAGGACTGTATATTCTTTAACAAATGCATAACAACCTATCAATCAAATTTGATTGTAGATAAGCAGTGTCGTGGATATTTATACTACATGTAATTAGAGTTTTGTATTAAGGAGAACAACCTGTCACTAATCTGACATCAGATAATCAGTGTCATGGATAATGAGACCTCATGAAATTAGCGAATGTTTGTTCGTACTTCACAAGTTACAGATGGGATATGGACTACGACATGAGTTGATGCATCGTGATTGGTGATAGAACATGGGCTAAGGAAGTGCTTAATCCAATGAGAAGTGACCACACCAAAGAGAAGCTAACTTGAAGGATTGACTGAGAAGAATTTCTTAAAAAAGGTTTTTTGGGAAGAAAAAAAAATGAGAATTTTACCACGTATCAACGAGAAGTGGTTTTTTTTTTCTCTTTTTCTGAAAGTTATTGAATAGGCCAGAGATTTCGCCTGTTGCCTTACGTTTTTAATGTAAAAAAAAAAAAACTTTTAAATAACTCTTTCAGTTTTTATCAAGCATTATTTCAGACAAGTATAACAATTATAAAACAAGATATACAGCCATTATACTTTAAAAAATAAAAAGGCCACTTGAGTATATTTTTTGCAGTCCTATCAAAAGTTCTTGCCCCTTTATTAAGGTGACTTGCAATCTTTTAATGTTTTTGGCCTTGAATATAGTCTGGAATAATTTAGTTTACAGTGTCAATATTATGGTTCAAACTATCCATTCAACTATATGGACTTTAAGTAAGTCCATATAGTTGAATGGATATAGTTTGTATAGATATAGTAAGTCCATATAGTTTTATATTTATAACATATATATTCCAATAGTGTCTGCCCTTTATCAAAATGATTTTTAACCTTTTTAGCCTTGAATATAGTCTAGAACTATTTAATTTACAATGTCAATATGATGGTGAAAACTATCCATTCAAACTATATGGACTTTAAGTAAGTCCATATAGTTGAATGGATATAGTTTATATAGATATAGTAAGCTTATATAGATATAGTAGTTTATATAGATGTAGTAAGTTTATATAGATATAGTAGTTTATATAGATATAGTTTTATATTTATAACTTATAGATTTCAATAGTGTCTGTCCTTTATCAGAATGACTTTTAATATTTTTAGCCCTGAATATTGCCTCGAACAATTTAGGTTACAATGTCAATATGATGGTGCGAACTATCCATTCAACAGTAGAAAACATCACGTGGTTAGATTTTATTTGACTTTTACACAAGGCCTTTTTCCATTTATCCTCTGCGAAAGAAAAGCTTCCCCCTGAGAAATTTATCAACTCTGTTAAAGAAGTTGATGGAGTTAGAAAGTTATTTCGTCGCCTTTAGAAAACTCTATCCACCCCGAATGTGTTGCGTCAGCCATTTTTATTCCCCCCGTTCCCTGATTTATGACCTTGCACCTTTTCTGCACCCTCTCTCCCGAAGACAACTTCTTAATGAGCCAAAGTGCACGTTCCGGTTCATTAATAACTTCCACCCCTTTCCCAACCTCCTTCGAAGTTATTAGTGTCCAATTAAGCTAATTAAGGATCCAATAAAAGTATTTGGAACCTCAAGAAAAAAAAATCGTCTGCAACTAGCTTCCTTTATAATCAAGATTTAAAAGCATACCGAACGACAAGTCGTCGTAGACTTTTATTTTATTCCTTCACGCAAAACAGGCTGTCGAACAGGGGACGTTGAAGGTTCTCCACCCCTCACCCCTACCCCTTTCTCTCATGAAACATTCATGCTTTCCATTCGTTCTTATGAGATTCCAGAAATGGCAACAACTTCCACTGCAACTCATCGTTGCCATTTTAAGAGAAGGAATATTAATAGGAGAAAAACGTTTTTAACTCGGAAAGTGCCAATAACGACCACTAACGTGTTACGAACGCCCCCTGTTTTAAAATTCCAAAAGATAAGAACTTTTCTTTCTGTGTTCGCACCTTCCATACCTCAATATTTATGGTTTGCCAGTGTCAAAGACAAATTCTTTCCCTGGCGGAAACGATTATTTTATTTTCTTGTCATTAAAGGCGTTTCCTGTCTGAAAAAAAGAAATATTCCAACCGATGTGGGGTTTTTTATTTTGACGAATGGCATCAGCTTATTATCGTTTGATCAGAATATCGCCACAATAAAAGGTTCCCATCGCTCTTCTTCTTTGGAATTAAATTAGTAGCAACTATAAATATCTTGGCGAGAAGTTGAAGTTTATAAGAAGGAGTTTTATTGAAATATGTGGCTTTTAAAATAAAACAAAATAATAATGCGTAACTTCTTTTAGAAAAGTAAAAGAACATTTAAAAAGAATACATAAATACATTTCAAAATAAATAACAAATATCTTATGTATTTATTTGCTTAATAAAATAGTAGCAACTTAAATGGCAATGAAAAAAAGGAGTTTTATTAAAATTTATTTAAAACGAGAAACTTTATTTTTTTTTTTTAATTGTCATCAAAATCGTTTCCTGTTTGAGATTATGGTTAATAATTTTTTTGTACATTGATAAAAATTTTTATTTTGTACTTAGTTGTTTCTCAATAATTAAATTTAATTGCCTTCGATTTTTAGCATTCTTTATGAGGTAGTTAAGAAAATCAAGCGATTATTTAGAATAAAAAAAAATAATATTAACATCATAACGTTTCCTGTCTGAAAAAAGAAAAAAAAATATTCCAACCGATGTGGGTTTTTATTTTGTTGAATGGCAGCAGCTTATTATCTTTTGATCAGAATATTGTCACAATAAAAGGTTCACTTCTCTCTTCTTCTTCATGGAGGAATTAAATTAGTAGCAACTATAAATATATTTTCAAAAAATTGAAGTTTATACGAAGGAGTTTAATTGAAATATATGGCTTTTAAAATAAAACAAAATAATAAGCTGCAACTTTATTATAATTAAACGATTATTTTATTTTTTTGTCATTTAAGACTTTACTTGTCTGAAAAGAAGAAATATTCCAACCGATGTGGGGTTTTTATTTTGTCGAATGGCATCGGCTTATTATCGTTTGATCAGAATATTGCCACAAAGTTCACTTCTATCTTCTTCTTGATGTAGTAATTAAATGAGTTGCAATTATAAATATCTTTGCGAAGTTGAAGTTTATAAAAAGGAATTTATTGAAAGATGTGTCTTTTAAAACGAAACGAAATAATAAAGTGTAACTTTCTTTAGAGAAATAAAAGTACATTTAAAAAGAGTACATAATTACTGTTCAAAATAAATAACAAAAATTTTATGTATTTATTTGCCTAATAAAATCTTCTTCAATGCAATTTCGTACGATAACAAACTCTCATTAAAATTTATAATGAGAGACTTTATTTTTTTTAATCATAAAAAGATTATTATTAGTATTTTTTTTTTTGTACATTGACTGGATTTTTTATTTTGTACTTAATTGTTGCTTATTAATTAAATTAATTGCCTTCGATTTTTAGTATTCTTTATGAGGGAATTATGAAAATAAAGTATTTTTTTAGAGTAAATAAAAATAATTAATATTAAAGTCGTAAATTTAATAAAGTTTTTGCAGTATTGCTTTTTTACAGAAAAAAAATGTAAATAAAATTGTTTAGTTATATGCTATAATATTTCGTAGACATAATTTATCATAGCAATGACCCGGGAATTTTATATATATCCTACTCTTAATATCATTATAAATCTACAAGATTATAGAAAATGCTGACATGATTTACAAATCTGAACAAAATCATATGAATAATTAAATAGTTCAAGAGAAAAAAAATTCAATGTATTGTTGAATATATAATTCAATTACTATCATTCAACATATTGCAGAATAAGTAATTCACTTATTATCATTCAATACATTGTTGGATATTTAATTCATGTATTGTAATTAAATATATTGTCGAATATATAATTCAATCATTATCATTCAACATATTGCAAAATATATAATTCATTTATTGTCATTCAACATATTACAGAATATATAACTCACTTATTATCATTCAATACATTGTTGAATAATTAATTCAGTTATTATCCTTCAATATGTTGCTGAATATATAATTAAAAATCAATGTATTGTTGAATATATAATTCAATTATTGTCATTCAACATATTGCAGAATATATAATTCATTTATTGTCATTCAACATATTACAGAATATATAACTCACTTATTATCATTCAATACATTGTTGAATAATTAATTCAGTTATTATCCTTCAATATGTTGTTGAATATATAATTAAAAATCAATGTATTGTTGAATATATAATTGAATTATTATCATTCAACATATTGCAGAATATATAATTCATTTATTGTCATTCAACATATTACAGAATATATAACTCACTTATTATCATTCAATACATTGTTGAATAATTAATTCAGTTATTATCCTTCAATATGTTGCTGAATATATAATTAAAAATCAATGTATTGTTGAATATATAATTCAATTATTGTCATTCAACACATTGTCATATATAATTCAATTATTGTCATTCAACACATTGCCGAATATATAATTCAATTTGTGTCATTCAGTATACTGTTGCATGTTACATCTTTGTTACAATTTTTGCGTTATTTCTGATCTATTGCATTATAGCACATGTTATTGTACACAGTCCAGTCACATTAATGTGACCCCCACCTACTTTCGACGTCAAAGGGAAACAACCAATCACAAAAGGCAGGTAGCAGCACATTACAGTGGAGTGTATATGAAGGATGTCCTAGGGCATCGGAAAGCATGTCAATCGTTATATTTATTTATAATCGAATTTTTTAAGCCGCTCTGCCAAAGGTGGTTATTCTGGCTTTTGTCAGGTGGTCACATTAATGTAACTGGACTGTGTATAAGCAATAATGAATTTGTACGTTATTTTTTTCTGATCAACATTACCAACTGTTACTCCGAGCTTTGCTTACAATCACAAAGTAAGCAATAGAACTTTTCTATTTCAGTTTTTCGTCTATGCCATTAGCTTAAAATACCTCTTTCTAACATTTATAATCAATTTTAAACTTGTTTATAATGCACCACACATTGGTAGTAATAACTTACACGAATTGCTTGTGGGATTCAATGATTTAAATTATTATATACAATAAGTCGAGGAGCATTGAATCAATGAAACACGAATGAATCAACGAACTCAATGATTCAATGAATGCATATGTGAAGGAATCAATGAATAACTGACTCAATGAATGCAGGCATAAATTAATTCAATGATTTAACGAACGTAAATTTAAATGAATCGAGGAACTCAATGATTCAATGAATCAAAGAACTCAAGTATTCACTAAAGATATATACGAATAAATCAATCAGCTTAATGATTCAATTAAAGTATGCAGGAATGAATTCACTGGTTTAATGAACGTATATACGAATGAATAAAAAAACTGAAGTATTCTATGAACGTATATACGAATGAATAAATGAACTCACTGATTCAATGAACGTATGTACAAATAAATGAATGAATTCGATTAAAAAATAAAATAATTTAACTATCCAATGAACGTATATACGAATGAATTAGGGAATTCAATGATTCAATAAAAAGGAAGAATTCAACTATTCAATGAACGTATATACGAATGAATCCTCGACTTCACTGATACAATGAACGTTTATACGAATAAATAAATGAACTTAATGATTCAATAAACGTATATAAAAATAAATCAATGATTCAATGATTCAATGAACGTATATACAAATAAATAAATGAACTTAATGATTCAATAAACGTATATAAAAATAAATCAATGATTCAATGATTCAATGAACGTATATACAAATAAATAAATGAACTTAATGATTCAATAAACGTATATAAAAATAAATCAATGATTCAATGATTCAATGAAGGTATATACAAATAAATAAATGAACTTAATGATTCAATAAACGTATATAAAAATAAATCAATGATTCAATGAATCACTGAAGCAGCGGATATATATACAACAAGGAACAATTTCTTTTCTTTATAAGTATATAAAATATTATGTACTTTACTTTGAACTACTTTATATTGAATTTTAACTACTGTATATTGAATGTGTACTTTATATTGAATTTTAATGCATTTTCAACAAAATTTATTACTCACCTAGCCGTGTTTTTCTCAATGAATACGAGTAGGTGATAGATGAGACATACGCCCAGGACAGTGATGCCCTGTTCCTTCGTGAAAAGAGCCAGGCTCGCACACAACAAGCTGGCGCCCTGCCACACCAGGGAGTTCCTGTAAAACAAGTAATATAAAAAAATTAAAATCAATTCCTACTTAGGTCAACAAAGGAAAATTTTATTTTAGTTACTTTTTATTAAATAATAACAATTAACATAAATATGTACACTCAAGAGCCAAAACATTATTACCACCCCTACATTTTGCAATGAACTCGCCTTAATGACGTGGAAGGCACGTGATCAGGTGGAAGTGGTATTTAACTTTTATTAAGTGATGGTATTGATCCATGCCAAGGCGAGTTGAAGCTGTGTTGAGCGCCAAAGGGGGGCCAACTCGTTATTGACAGGTGGTCATAATGTTTTGGCTCTTGAGTGTATAGACGTATGACAGAATCACACTATTAAGTGGCAAAATAAAAAGCGAATTTCCTTGCAATTTTGCTTTCTATATATGGTGTTGGACTATTATTTTTGTTTGTTACTATTTATTCGTTTTCGATTTTTGTTTCGTTTCTAATTTATGAAGCTGATGGTGGTCTATAATTTCTCCTTCTATCCATCTCTTGTTTTTATAATTTATATCCTGTTAAATATCTTATATAAGAGATATTTTTTTCTCCCATATAAAACTAAAATTAATTAATTAAATTTAATTAATGAATTAATATTTGACACTTGACACTTGAAAAACAACTTGACACTTGAAAGACTTGACACTTGATGTTTCACTTGATGTTAATAAACAAGTCCAGTGTCATCCAAATATTGTGTGTAAGTTAAAAAAAAAAAATGAATTTGAACTTGAGTGGATGAATAAAAAGTATTTTATGAACGATTGAAAATTTGAACAAGATATATATATATATAAGAGTGTGAGCTAATAATAGGAGTTGAAAAACACATGGCATTTAGTTTTGCCAGTAATATTTCTAACAAAGAAATACTGAATAAGTTAAGAACAATATTATCCTAAAATTAGAGTGATGAGTACGACAAGAAATTCGCAAGATGAGTTCGCAGCTAGATGATTTCGACAAAAACCACGTAAGTTGGGGAACAACATTGCATATAAATACAGACACAATTTTATTTAATTATTTAAGCAGGATCAAAAAAAAAATTATTTCCCAAAAATGTAGTCTTTAAAACAGTCAAACCTCTACAGTTATCTACAGAAGAAATTTATTGTAGACAGATAATTTTCCTTACAAAATTCTGAATTTTTTTTTTATACATTGTGCCCAAAACGTAAGACCAAATTTAAATTTAAAATTCCCGAATCTTATGGAATTTTTTTTTCTTTTTTAGGTTGCTGGCGCTGTCCTTGACATCTGTGTGAAATTTGACGTCAAAATATTCATGAGTGTTTGAGTTACGCTTGGCTTTGGGAGACGATAAAACTGATTCCGGCGATTTTGAAATGTCTGAATTCATTGAGCAAAGAACTTTCATTCAATTTTGTTTGCGGAAACGTATAGAATGTTGCAGATGGCATTCGGTGAGCATTCCTATATCGGAAAGAAATGTTTTGAAGTGGTATAAACAGTTCAAAGAAGGCAGAGAACGCGTTGAAGACGAAGAGCCCTCTGGTCGACCACCAACCTCAACCGACGATGCTCACGTACAAAAGATTAAAGATTTGGTGCTTGCAAACCGTCTATTTACAATTAGAGACTTTGCTGATGATTCAGCCAATTCCATTTCTGGGCCTCAAAACGCGTCAAATCGATTGGTACCGAAAACACTGAATGCGTCAACTCACACTGCATTGATTCTTCGTGACTTTTTCGCCAAAAATGAAACCCTTATCGTTCCACAACCCCCGTATTCACACCGTGCTACTTTTAGCTATTCCCTACACTCAAAAGACCACTCTGAAAACACCGCTTTGTGTCGATTGAAGAGATTCAACGTGAATCGCTCGCGCGCTTTGAAGGCCATCCCTTCCGATGACTTTTTAGCATGCATTGAGGAAAAATAAAAAATTGGCATAAATGCATTTTGAAAAAATATTGGTCATTACTTTTTGAATGCGATGGAATAAATTTGGAAGAATAAGTGAGGAGTTTTTGAAAAAAAAAATCGGTCTTACTTTTTGGGCACAGTTGGTACTTACAAAAAATTTAGAATTAAAAAAAATAATGACAACAAAGAAAAAAAATTGATTTTGTTCACGATTATATGCAATAAAAATTTACTGAAATAAAGAAACTTATAAGTTAAATTTAAAAAAAAAAGTAAGTCAGAAGAAGATTAATTAAAAAAAAAATATTGATAAAAAATAAATAATAGAGTAACAGCTGAGAATGAAAAAACATGAACACTAACTGCTAATTAAAATTTTATTTTTAATGTTCACTTTTTATGTTTACTTGTGCATTAAAATTTACATTTCTTAAATTTCCTTTACACCTTAAATTTCTTTTTTTATTCTAACCTTTTAATAATAATTAAAATTTTTTTTTTAATTTTATCCTTTTTTAAATTTCCTTTCTATTCAAAATTTTTTGCACAGATTTTATTTTTATATTTTTTAATAGATAAACACATCTTTTTTTTAGTTTATATAGGGACACTATTTTAATCAGTAAATTAGGATTATGAAAAAAAAAATTTTTCTTCTACTATTATTTAAATTATTTTTAAAATAATAAGATATACATAAGATTGAAATTGACAAAAATTCTTCTGAAGATGTTCCTTTTTTTGAGAAGTAGTTTCAAGGGCATATTATAGCTCAGACATATCAATATTTTATTAATTTTAACTTTTACTATCCAGTAAAATAAACTTCATATATTTATTACATGCGCAAATAATTGTCAATTGAAAAATAAACATTTAGGAGTCAATCATTATCTGCATTACAGAGTCATGAAGAATTCTCAATCAGATGCAGTACATGAGATTTGATACTGGCCCATAAGTATTCTAATCATTGATTTCATACAAAATTTTATTACTTGTTACGTTACAGACTGTAAAATAATTAATATGAGTATTTGAATTTAAACACAACTTTTTGCATGGTTTTCCTCTTACATTGTTACTTTAACACTTTGTTCTTCTGTATGACAAAGTGTATTCAATATTGACGCCAAATCCCAGTGGCCCCTATTCTGCGATTTTGTCCATAATTAATTTACAGAAAAGAGTTGTAAGTGAGGCATTTTGTGTCCCTCGCGAAAAATAAGTGATGTTTAAAATAATAACTAATATCTTTAATTTTGACTTCTTATTTTTGAAGCGGCCTGGTGGCCAACTGGCTAGCGCTCTGGCCGTTGGCACCTAAAGCTTCAGGTTCCAATCCTAGTAATGGCATGGATGTTTGTTGGTGGTTTGAAATCTACGTTAAACTGTAAGTGGGTACAAAAGGAACTTCAGAGCGATAAACCAAAACCAACTACCTGTTATTGAGTAGAAACTATCCAGTTAAAATTTGGTACCAATTATTTCTTAAAGAAGTGGTACTCAAAGCAATACAAGGTGTATGAGAAAGGAATATCGAAATTAACAATCTATTCACAATTGGCGGATGGTATTGAAAATTCGAATCTATCTAATTGTTATAGAATCTAATCTTATCATTTGGTTCTTATTCTTATTATCTTTGGATCTTATTTTTGATCATGCTACCGCCTATACCGGAACAACATCTTGATAGCGGAGTAAAATGATATACATGAAAATAAAGGTTAACAATTGCTTTATAAATTTAATTTAATACAGATGTAAAAAAAAGTGTTTTACAAAGGTAATTCACCAAAATTTTACCATCTAAATGCATTGTAATTGCCATGGAACGAGCAAACTGGCTAGCAAGAGCAGGGCAACGTAATAAGTAGAATACATAGTCACTCTAACATTATTTAGCGATGTTGTGACGGCGAAGAATTTTCAGAGGCGTTATTAAAACTTTTCATTTAATTAAAATCCTTTCAAAGGATACTCAGACGTCGAGGGAACGACTTTATGAAGATCAATAATGAAAGATGGTGAAATAGGGCCCACAGGATGGTAAATTCATCTCGCTATTAGCAACTTAAATTAATTTTAATATGGAATAAATTACTTTGTTTGTGTACATGACTTTGAAATACGAAACATTTGTTTCTTTTTAAACATGTGGGAAAGCAGCTTATGAAAAATTAAATAACTCTGGCACAGTGCTACTGTGGTACTAAATTCTGGCATTGAAATTGTCAGTTTAAAATTAGTTTAGTAATTACAATGAGGAATAAAATTTTAACTTAAAATATAAGGGATAAGACAGCTCTGAATTTCTGTATTATATGAAAAGACTTGTTATTTATATAAAAAAAAATTACTTGTGATCAACTTGCCTAGCTGGGAAAAAAACAAGGGCCTACTACTGCGACCGATCCTTTTGAAATTCCAACATCATCAGCAAGGTCTCTAATTTTAAATCGGTTTGCAAGAACAAAATCTTTAATTTTTTGGACGTAGGCTTCGTCGTTTGAGGTGGAGGGTCGACCAGAGGGCTCTTCGTCTTCAACGCGTTCTCTGCCTTCTTTGAACTCTTTATACCACTTCTAAACATTTCTTTCCGATATAGGAAGGCTCACCGAATGCCTTCTGCGACATTCTATACGTTTCCGCAAACAAAATTGAATGCGAGTTCATTGCTAAATTTGTTTAGACATTTCAAAAATCGCCGGAATCAGATTTAACTTCCTATAAAGCCAAGCGTAACTCAAACGCTAATGAATATTTTGACGTCAAATTTCACACAAATGTCAAGGACAGTGCCAGCAACCTAAATAAGAAAAAAAATTGAAATTCCATAAGCCCCGGGAATTTTAAATTGAAAATCGGTGTTACTTTTCAGACACAGTAGTATTTCCACTGATAGGTTAAGCTATAGTCATAACTTTAAAGAGGACCTGATTGCCGAGTAGCTAGCTCTATGGCGTTTGATACCACAGGTTTCGGGTTTGAATCCCAGTGGGGCCTTGAATGTTTGTAGTGGTTCGATATCCACTTTAAACTGTAAGTTCCGGTCTAATATTACTGAGCGTTGAGCATAGGGTATACAATTTTACCCCTTAAAAAAAAGAACGATAACATCTCTATCTTATTGAAGATGGCAAATCCATCCATCTGCAGGAATCCATTGAAGATGACAAATCTTGCCATCTTCAATGGATTCCTGCACATGTCAATACTCAGGGCAACGAATGCGCTGAAACTTTAGCCAAAGAAGCCAGGAACAATGATTATGCCAGGATACCTTCACACTTGCAGATGCTGACGCAGTTACCAAAAGCTGACTAATTCCTCATAACTTTAAGAAGCCACTAATCACGGACTTCAACTGTCCGACATCAGTTATTAGCAGACTCGGAACTAACCATTACAGAGGGATGAAGATTCTCCCAGACAAGACCAGGGAATACATCCCCTGCAGAAATTGCCCCAACGCTTTCTTGACACCTAAGCACATTTTAGCACTCACTCCCCATGTTTTGCAATTGGGTAGGGTGCCAATCGAGGCCAACTTAAGAGAAGTCCTGTATAGTGAAGCGCACCATTACTAGCGGCCGCTATCGTAAAGACTTTTCACTTGATCTAACTCCGACAATTATATTTTAAATCCATAGACACTATAACAACAACAAAACATCTCCTATTTTCAGAGCGTTGTCTTGAGGTTTAGTCAGTTCTCGTGATTCCTGACTAAAGTGAAGCTGCATCATGGACCAGTCGCCTGGGACGGGGTCTATTGGACCTGGTGTAGCCTGCACCAGTGAGTTAGTAACAATATAACTTTAAAGAGGTAAAGTTGATGCAGCTTTTGGCCAAATATTCTACATTGACAATTTAACTGACTAGAGTTTTCTGGGTTTCCTCTCTGGGACAGTATGCAGGACAGACAGATCTGAAAGTCTTATTTGAGAGTATTATTAAATCCTAATGTCCTATAAAAGCATTGATTCTCTAAAGTGGTGATGTCCATTTAAAATGGTCAACATCATTAATGGGCTTATGAGCCATGAGTATATATGTTAGAAAATTTATTTTTAAATTACATATGCATCGAAGGAAAATTTTATTAATATATCAACAACGAAAAAGATTTTACTCCATATAAATTTGCATTTATTAAGCTGTTGTCTTTTGTGTTCACTTTTACAATAGCTGGCCATATTATTTTGAACACTTTATATTTTTTAATAATTCCAATAATCAAATATATAATTTAAAAGATAAAGTGTACATTTTTCATTATTACATTTTGCAGGTATTTAAAAGATATTTGCCCAGAAAACTTCACTTTAATTAGTTGTTTTTACATTCACACATAGACCAACAATTCGCCGTAAACCTACAGCAAATAAGCGTTTTGAGAAATTCATATTAATTAATTATTTTTAAGAAGAATTATTTTCTGTAGAACTATTGAAAAGGTTATTTTCAGAAACAAATTTTATTCATTAATCCGGTCTATTTGTCATTCTATTCTTAGATATCCGAAAATTATTTTACAAGTTAAGATGCTTTTAAATTTCATAACAATATATTTTTTTAATTTTATGATTTTACACCAATTTTCTTATTAAATAAAAAATATAATTTTTTAATTTAATTTTCAAAATTGCCCAATGTTTTTTTAAATTGCATTCTAATATATCCAGAAATTATTTTCCAAATGAATTCAAAATTTGAAAAGAAATATGATTTTTTTTTTTCGTTTTTCTATGACAGAATTCAAACGGTAATTTTTAATGCAAAACTTGCTTTCTTATGTTTTGTTTGTCTGTCATTCGATTTTTACTTATTCGAACATTAATCTTCTAGAAGCAAACGATTTATTTTTTTGAATAATAACTTTAGAAGAAAACGTTTATTTCCTAATTATATCTTTTCATCGTCTGAATATTTTATTTTATTTACTATATTATTCTGTGCATATTTTATTTCATTTTGAGTAAC
>BPLQ01015042.1:0-79159 GCA_021605075.1 Caerostris darwini | reverse complement strand
ATTTAGAGGTATGACTATATGCTTATCTTGATGAACTTAAGAGAGTGAAGATTTTTAAGGATACAGTAACGGAATGTCTTCTGTGAAAATAGGTGTTAAAATATATTTCTGACAGTAATATGAGTTAATATTGATATATTTTTATCATTTCCTTATTTTAAATTTTACTTTATAAGATAATCCTGTACTAATTATTAAACTTTACGCAAAACTTTCCTTGTTTCCCCTAAACTAACATTTTAGGTCTTTTTGCGTCTTTTTTCGGTCATAAATCGATCTTTTTTTATTGTTACCAGATAATAATACCTAAACTTCATCAATTGCAAATACATACTTCCATTTTTAACCTGCTAAACAATTTTCATACAGCAATTTGTTCATAATCTTACACTGAGAATCATTGGCACCGGCTAATAAACATTGTTTTGGTTGTATATAAGCTCAAAATCAATTTTTATATTTTTATTTATTACTTTTTTTGTATTTAAAGAATTTGGGATATTTCTTTGGGGAAATTGGATCTCTTTTCTTTAATATAATAAGCAATGATCGTCTGTGCGAACTTCTCAAGTCGAGATAATTACAGAGGGAATATGGAATACACCATGAGTTGTTCCATCGTGATTGGTGATAGATAAAGAGCTGAGAAAATGTCTACTCCTCAGTAGGAGTGAAGAAGTCGTTATAGGTTTAGTATAGACCGAGATGTTACATTATAAACTAGTTTTTACATTTGTAACAGTGAGAAAATGTGAGAATAGGCACGAATGTTTTAGAATCTGCTTTCATGTAAAATAAAAATTATCTTACATAAAAAACACAATAAAATTAAAAATTTTCATATTTTTACAACAATTAGTCTAATAAAAATTATTATCATCCTTTAATTATAAATAAAGATTGAAATTGGTTATTTTCACTTAAAATATATTTTCATTGTGCATCTTCTTAACTTGTATAATAATTTAATAATAATCTCGTAATCTTAATTTGTACACTAATTTTGGAAATTAAGAAAGTAGAACTCACTGACAGCTTTTTGTATTTCTTATTACATTTTACCTCTTTTAAGATGGAACATTTAATTTTAAAATGCTTAAGAGGTTAAACTTTTTTGTGAAATTAAGAAATAAACGAATTAAGAAGATTCGTTCATTAGCATTGATTTATATTTTAAGTGCCTTTAAACGTTCAAATTACATAATGCATTTCTAATAAAAATTATGATTAAGTTTCGAAAGATATAGAGTGTCTACTAATATTCTAAAATTCTGAAAATTAATATTTTTCCAGAAATATTCGGAAAACACTTAATGTAGGAAGAATATTTATTTAGTCCAAACTGTTCTTAATTGATTGAAGGACCAAGGAAAATAATAATTTTAAAAATAATTTTTTGTACATTCTAAATGCATTAAGTAAAGTTCATATTAGAGCTTTTATGTAATCAATCATGTTTTAATTTAGAGTTACAATGATTACGTACTTTTCGATAATTAAAATGGATTATAGGATAATAAAAAAATATGCAAATAAATTTCTTTTAATTCTATAATGACAGTTATGGGAAATTAATTATTTACTTAGATGTCTAGATTTGAAACTTTTGAGAAAAATAAAATCCTTTTGTTAAAATTTTGAACGTGCTTCAAAAGATAATTTATTAATTTAACCAGTTAACTTCAAATAAAAATTGATACAAAAATTTAAAAGGAAACTAATGTACCATGAAATTCGTTGTACATACAATTCCACTTTATTCCTTGAAATTTTAATTATTTATTTTATTTCATTATTGTGGAAAAAATATTTGAAAATTAATTTAAATATTTGTTTTGAGTCGAATTGGAAAAAACATTGTTATTTAATCACAATTATCTACTGAAAAAATTATATATTTACAATCCTCTTCCAAATTGTCTTTACGTGTTTCGTTCTTTAGAAAAAATAATTACTTTAATTAAGCTGTTTTACTTAGTTTGTAATGCAACGTTTAAATCTCTATAGCAAATATTTTAAAACATAAACAGTCGTAATTTTAAAAAGGTTGAAAAAATTAAATATCTGCTTTTATAGAAGAAGATTAAAAGCACTATTTTTGCGAAGATATCAATTTTGTACATGAAAATACTAATATATTGAATTAAAATATTTATCTTGTTTCTAATTGTGAAATAATAAAATAAATGCTTTTACTATATTCTTATTAAAACTAAAAAAGATTTATTAACTATTCTTCCAAGTAATAAAATAATTCATTAAGTCACTGTATTTAGAAACAAAATTGGTAAAATTGGAGTCTGGTGATAAAAATTATTTTCTAAATAAGACAATATTAAAGAATTAAAATAAATGTCTATCAAAAATTGAAAAGAAATATTTAAAAAATTCTTTAAAAAAATTTAATTCATTTTTTAAATTCTTTTTTAAAAAAAGAATGTAAAAAAAAATTCTTAAAATAAATAAAATTATTCATTATTTTATTTATTTTAGGAAATAATTATTTTTTAAAAGAATAACTATTTTTTTCTCATGTCATTGGTAGTAATATTACTTACGCGATATGTACAGAATTTTAGATTTAAAACTGCTTTTGAGATTTTTTTGACAAATTCAATAACTTTGAATTAACATTTCAAAAATATTTCAAAATATATAAGTATTGGATGAGCTGTATTCATATATCATGTCGAATATTTAAATTGCACTAGTTGATTTTTAGTTATTTAAATGAAACTAAACGGAATAGAGCATTTAAAGCAAATTAAATCTATCTTTTACATTTACTCAATATGCATAATGCAACTGATGAATAGAAATGTAAAAATATAAATATTTTTCCAATTTTTGATAGACAAATTTATTTTTATTTTATAATATTATCTTATTAGACTGGGAGACAATTAGGGATGATTGGAAAATATTTAGTGGAAAAACTCGCACAGAGGCTGTTGCCTATTTCAGATAAATAACTCGACACGACTGCCTGGCCGAATATCCGGCCAAAATATTGATTATCAACTCTGATATATGTGTGTAAGACAGAGAAAATGAACAATGCCCATCTACTTGTTTGCTCGGGACTGGATTCTCAACTTACAACAGAATGGTGATTTGAGTACTCTTTACTGGAGGGCCAGAGAAATCATGTCCTGAACTCACGAAATTTTACTATGGTGCTTCTAGATTTATAAATTTTTATCCTTAGAATATTTGTTTTTAATGCCTTTTGGTCGTTTTTGTTAAGAATGTCTGGTCTTTTCCTTTGGTAATTTTTAATTGTTTACATGTTCTTTTTGTTTCTGTAAGTGGCCAAAAATAGAGATTGTGAACTCTGATACATGTTTTTTATGTAAAACCGAGAAAATGAATAAAGCCCATTTACTTGTTCGCTCGAGATTGGACTCTAATTTACGACAGAATGGTGATTTGTATACTCTTTACTGGAGGGACAGAGAAAATATGTCCTGATCACACTAACTTTATATGGATTGAGTACCAATAAAGCCATAAGTAAAAATAAGAATAATTATCTTATTGAGAAAATATTTTTTATCACCAGACCCCAATTTTACCCATTTCGGTTCAAAATACAGAGATTTAATAGCGCTTCAGTTAGTACATAGCATTTTGCATATCACTTGAATTTTTCAATCTATAAGATCTTTTGGGGTGTTTATCAATAGAGTGCTTTCAACTGAATCATTAAATCTAAGAAATTAATAATTTAAAACTGATAAAAATTACATGAAAACTACTTTTGGGAATTTAATAGCTACTGCATATAATGAACTATGACTAATTAGTTTTTAGAGTGTTTTAAAAATTATAGATTCCTTCAATAATTAATTGTTTATTCGTCAATTTATGCCAAATATTCAGACAGATAATCGTTAAATAGCAATAATTTCAAAGTATCAAAAAGAATGAAAGTTCACATCTCATAGATAAACATTAGAGTCAAAGAAAATTGCTATTTCCATAGAAATACTAAACTGATTTGCTAAAAATTGGATTCAAAGAAAATTACAATTTCCATAGAAATATCAAACTATTTTCCAATAAATACCAATGAATAATACCAATACCAACCTAAATAGCAATGAATTTTTGTTTCGTTATCAAGTCAATTGCTAAAATAAAAGTTTTTTTTTTTTGTTTAAAATCGTCTACATTAAAGAGAAAAATACAGTTGTTATTTTTGGCCAAATAATTCCATGGCCAAACAATTTTAAAATATAGTCTTGCGGGATGTCATCATACTAATTTAATGTAAATTCCCTATTCTCAAAGATAATTTATAAATCATTGTGAAATTTAAAAATAGACTACGACGACATATTATACATTGATTGCATCATTTTGACATCATATTTTGTTCATTATACGAAAATATAAAAGGCTACTTAAAGGTTTTGCATGTAATTTTGTTGACTACATTCTCGATTATACCGAGATAATGAATGACAAAATTCGTCATTATAGTATGATCAAATTGTTCATGAACAGCAAATCGTTATTATCATGAGTTTTAACTATCATTTCGGCAATAAGAAAATACTATTTTACTTTTATATCAAACAAGCTTATTAGATTTCTTATTTTACATTTTTTTTTTAATTCTCTGCCCTTTATTTCAAGAAGTATTGTTTTTTGTTTAAAGATTTCACTTTTTTTAAAAATTTTATTGGAAAATAAATAAAACTTCTACAGGTAATGAATGACAAAATTCATTATTATGGTCAAATTTTTCATAAGCAGCAGATAGTTATTATCATTTGAGTTGTAATTATCATTTCGGCAATGTAGAAAAGACTGTTTTATTTCTATATCAAACCGGCTTATTAGGTTTCATACTTTATATATTTTTTTAATTCTCTGCATTTTATTTCAAGAAATAATGATTTTTCTTTTGTTTAAAGATTTCACTTCTTTTTTTAATTTTATTGGAAAATAAGTAAACATTCTCCAGATAATGAATGACCAAATTCATTATTATGGTCAAATTTTTCACAAGCAGCAGATAGCTATTATCATTTGCATTGTAATTTTTATTTAGGCAAAAAAGTTTAAACTAATGGCTATTTAAAAACCTTAATTACTTAAACTTAATTTGTTCTTGTAGTTTTCTTTTAGATTTGCTTTGCAATTTTTATTTTATTCATTTAAATTAAATATATGATTTCATTCATAATAATAGCTGATATTTTAGTAAAAGGAAAATTTTTTTCTTGTTCAGGTTGAAAAATAATTTAATTATGCTGATTAAAAAAATGATTCGTAATTTAAACTAACGGCTTTTTAAACACAATGATTTATCTGTTAAACACGTCAGATTTTTAGGTTCATAATTCAAATAAATTTTGAATTAAAAAATATTAATTATTTTTTATATTTCTGATGTAATACATAGAAATCCTTTTAAATACTTATAATTTTAAATCGAGAATAAAGCATCCTATTAAAATTTTGCAAAATAATGGAAGGTTATTCTTATTTTCAAAATAATATAATTGATGTTTTATAAGACGATTATTTATATATTACAAAAAATTGCTATTGTTCTATACATTAGGGAAAATCTATGCTGTTATATTATTTTGTATGCAAATGCATACATTCAATTTTTCAATGCAATCAATTTTTTTTTAAAAATTCATTCAATAATTGTTAAAAAATAGATAATGCATAAAAGCTTCTGTTAAATTCGATTAATATAATTACAATTAATATAATAAAATTATTATTAGCTATATAATAAAAAGTCACTTTAGAAATTGTTTAATATGCTTATTTTTTATTAAATAATAATTAATCTTCATAAGGGTTTTTAAAATTGCATCTGAGGCATTTAACTTTTTGTCACCTATTGTTGAATTTGTTTTACCACTACATTGAATTATTTAACTTCAAAAACACTTAAGTACCTTTATTTTCATGTAAAACATATGTACTACTGTGTCCAAAAAGTAAGACCTGTTTTCAATTTAAATTTCCCGGGGCTTATGGAATTTCATTTTTTTTTCTTTTTTAGATTACTGGCACTATCCTTGACATCTGTGGGAAATTCGACGCCAAAATATTCATTAGTGTTTGAGTTACGCTTAGCTTTGTGAGACGCCAGAAGTGATTTCAGCGATTTTTGAAATGCCTGAATTCATTGAGCAAAGAACTTGCATTAAATTTGGTTTGCGGAAATGTATAGAATGTTGCAGAAGGCATTCGGTGATCTTTCCTATATCGGACAGAGATGTTTAGAAGTGATATAAACAGTTCAAAGAAGGCCGAGAACGCGTTGAAGACGAAGAGCCTTCTGGTCGACCATCAACCTCAACCGACGAAGCTCACGTCCAAATAATTAAAGATTTGGTGCTTACAAATCATCATTTACAATTAGAGACCTTACTGATGATGTTGGAATTTCAAAAGGATCGGTCAATTCAATAAATGAAATAAATTTGGAAGAATAAATAGTTTTTGAAAAAAAATAATTGGTCTTACTTTTTGGCCACAGTAGTAAATAGCAAAAATCATTGCCTTATTTTCAAAAACATTACTATAAAATTCGATTTCTTAAAGGAGCCATTTCTTTCCAGACTATTCAATAAATAATGTTTATTAAGAGGTTTCCGCTAAAAAATACCATCCTACAAATCTCTGGAGGGTTCGCATTTCCAGCCAGATATCATAAGAAGTCCGATCAAACAAAAGCCATCTTCTTCCTGATATTACAGGAAAATCTTACGAGAAATCTATACTTTCTAAATCAAACTGTGTGTTTAAAGTAAGTTATTTGTTTTCCTAACTTCATTCCCACAAGCTGTGGTCGTTACGGTTGGTACTCAGAAGATTGGGGTCCTGAGTTTTTTTCTTATTTGCAGGAACAATTTATCGAGAAAGAATAAAGTTGTCTTATTGGCGATAAGCAAATATATATTATATCTTCAAATATTTTGATGCTTTTGCATTCTATTTAATAACTAAATGTTACTATTAAGTAGAATGAATAAAGAATAATATATTAATTTGAAGAATATTATATCTTCCAGTATTTTTATGCTATGCATTCTACTTAATAGTTGAATGCTACTATTAAGTAGAATGAATAAAGAATAATATATTAACTTGAAGAATTGTTGAATTTGAAGAATATTATATCTGCAAGTACTTTGATGCTATGCATTCTACTTAATGATATGCTTAATAATTAAGTTATGTTTTTACTTAAAACTTGAGTATTCAGTTATTTACTAGTAAAAAAATAATATTTAATTACAGATATTAGATTTATATGACCAAAAATTAAGATAAGAAAGTATTCTGCGTCCTATTTTGCTTAAACTAATATTTATATGAAAAAAATGAAATGCAGAATTTAGATGTAGACATATTCATACTGTAGTGTGCAGTTGAGCAAACGGATTGTAACTGGATCTGGTTGGGTTGAGATACTTGAGGAACAGTTTGAAAAATTCACAGCTTTATTTACACATGCACAAACACCACATACACTGACAGACCACAGTTACAGACAATATCTAACACATTTAAAGACATATAATTATAGATTCGTGAAAGGACTCCACTTCGAAGCCGAAAATCCGATAGTCAAGTACGCGAAGGGTGCGCAAAAGATACTTCAGGAGAGTCTATAGGTCAACTTATAGGAAGGGTTGAGTTAAATATATCTCCTATCGGGATGAGAGATTACAAACTAAACATTTCTCAGCGGGACCGCAAGTTGTGCAGTACTTCCTCTGAGGTGAGAGTTTCGAGGTCTACTGACCATTTCTCCTGAACGCCATACGGGGCGCTCTTGCAGTGCGTAAGAGGAAGCACTGTTACAACACTTAAAATAAATATAAAGACAGGGTTTTCATGCTTATTTATGAAAAACTAATGGAGCTTTTAAAATTGAGTAAATACAAATAAAATAATCAATTTTTTAACATTTTATAAATAAGAAAAATACTAAGAAATCATGCTTAGAAATTGTTTCCATTTTGCCCAAAAAGTCATATTCGTAATGTTCAAAAAAAAGGTCAGAACTAATGAATAATTCTTCTCTAAGAAAATAAGTTGTCATACAGAAAATTTAAAACATTGACGTTTAATAAATAATTAGATCAAAAAAATTCGAAACAATGTCATGTTTTTTTAGTATTCAAGAAACTCTGACAAGAAATCTAAGTCTTCTAAATTAACTTATGTTTTTATAAACATAAAATGAAAATTATTTTATATGTTTGCGAAATAATGATGATTACTCAAAATGTACAAAAATGGAAACTATGGAGAATTTAAAAAAATAAAGTATGAATTCTAATAGGTTTGTCTAAAATTGTTCAAAGAATGGTAATTTTTCGGCAAATTAAAATAATAAATTTTTAAACTTCTTACCTGTGTAAGAAAAAAACTGTACTCTGAATTACTCTCACTCTGCCAAATTACTGAATACTCTACAAATTTAAATTTAAAAGGCAAGATTCAAATCTTCAAATAAAGATTAAATATCATCGAAAAATATTCATTGAGGAAATAAATTATCATATGGAGAGTTTGAAAAATAAAATAAGAATTTAAGGGATGAACTGTTTTAGATTTCAGAAACTTTAAGCAAAATTTGAATTCTGTGTTTTATAAATTATAATGATTGCTCAAAAGATAATGATTAAAAGATGCGCTAGAAGATTAAAGATGCTTTTAAAAGATGCGTTATCTTAGGAAGTGTATATTAGGTTGGCAAATTTCTTTTGGTTTCCACTATTTAAAAGCATTGCGAAGACCGAAAGAAATTGAAAACCCATTGAAAAACCCTATAGTAGTACTGTAGAACTTTGACGAAACATAGTACAGTTGAAGTTTTACCTACTTTGCCAATAAAATTTTTAAAAAAATGAAATCTTCAAAAAAAGAAAATTCAGTATTTCTTGAAATAAAATGCAGAGAAATTTAAAAATATATAAAGTATGAAACTGGTTTGATATAGAAATAAAATAGTCTTTTCTATATTGCCGAAATGATAGTTACAACTCAAATGAAATTACTATTTGCTGCTTGTGAAAAATTTAGCTTAAATGATGAATTTTGTCATTCATTATCTGGAGAAGTTTTATCTCTTTTCCAATAAAATTAAAAAGGAAATAAAATCTTCAAAACAGAAAATTCAGTACTTCTTTAAATAAAATGCAGATAATTTTTAAAAATATATAAAGAAATCTGATAAGCTGGCTTGATATAGAAGTAAAAATGTATTTTCTGTATTGCCGAAATAATAGCTACAACTCAAATGATAATAGAGAATTTTTGCATCAAATGATAATGCTCAGTTTCCTATGAGCATACGCGCTAGGGAGAAAACCTAACGGACGTCCTACGGTAACTAACGTACGGTATGCCTTTTAACTTAATTAACATGATTAAATTATTTTTCGACCTCAGCAAAAACAATTCTTCTGTTATTAAAATAATTATAGCTGATATTTAATAACAGAAGATTTTTTTTTGTCGAGGTTGAAAAATAATTTAAAAAAATTTTGAATGAAATCTTATATTTAAATAAATAAAATAAAAAGTGCAAAATAAATTTAAAAGAAAACTGCAAACGAAAATTAAGTTTACTGGAAACGGTAAAAACTTGAAAACGAAGAAGTTTTCATTACAAACAGCCTGCTTAAATAAAGTACAAATCGGATTTTAAAATTAATTAATTAAGAAATATTTTCTTATATAAGTAATTTCTTCAAATTAATACAAAATCAAACTTCTTTGCAAACCATAAAGAAATTAGCAACACAACTGATAAATCTTATTCTATATTCTAAAGAAAACAAACAATGAATAAATGAAATGATACAAATGATCAATCTGATTCTATATTTTAAAGAAAACAAGCAATGAAGAAACGAAATAATACAAATGATCAATCTGGTTCTATATTCTAAAGAAGCAAACAATTAAGAAACGAAATATTACAAATGAACAATCTGGTTGTATATTCTAAAGAAAACAATAAAGAAACGAAATAATTCAAATGATCCATCTGGTTTTAGATTCTAAAAAAAACAAATAATAAAGAAATGAAGTAATAAAAACGATCAATCTAGTTCTATATTCTAAAGAAAATAAACAATAAAGAAACGAAATAATAAAAATGATCAATCTGGTTCTATGTTGTAAAAAAACAAACAATAAAGAAACGAAATAATACAAATAATGAATCTGGTTCTATATTCTAAAGAAGCAAACAATTAAGAAACGAAATATTACAAATGAACAATCTGGTTGTATATTCTAAAGAAAACAAACAATAAAGAAACGAAATAGTATAAATGATCAATCTGATTCTATATTCTAAAGAAAAAAAAACAATAAAGAAACGAAATAATACAAATGATCAATCTGGTTCTATATTCTAAAGAAAACAAATAATAAAGAAACGAAATAATACAAACGATCAATCTGGTTCTATATCCTAAAGCAAACAAATAATAAAGAAACGAAATAATACAAATGATCAATCTGGTTCTATATTCTAAAGAAACAAAAAATTAAGAAACGAAATAATACAAATGATCAATCTGGTTCTATATTCTAAAGAAACAAAAAATTAAGAAACGAAATAATACAAATGATCAATCTGGTTCTATATTCTAAAGAAGAAATGAGAGCATATATATTATTTTAACCGAATTATTATTTTATTGTTAAAGAAAACTTATATAAGACATCAGTAGATACAGCCCCTATTCTTTGAAGTCTTTATCATTGAAAAGTCGTTCTTTTTTCCTCTTGTTCTTCCCACTAACACCAATTCCAAAACACCAAATCAGAAATTGCCGCCAAAGACGTGATCTGAATCGAAGGTGACATTCGAACATTTTTAAACACACAATATTCGAAAGTACACGAACAGTGGAGGCACTGGAATTTATTTTTGAGAAGTTTTGATAACAAAGTTAAACACGATAAGACACAAGAGTGAAACATCAGCAAGAAGTTGTTTGCAATTCACAGAAAATATTGCCTGCCAGAATTACTAATTTGAGATTTCCTTTAAAGATTCTTATCTCAAAGTAGTACAATGAAGAGAGATAAATCTCACAGAAGAAATTTTTTGGGACTGTTTTTTGTTTTTTACAATCTAACAATTAGCTTCATTAAAATATTTATTTTAAGTGCATGATTCGAGTTTTGAAATATTTTCAAATTAATTTCTGTAGATTAACATTTCAGGAATTTTCTGTGAACAGATTTCATAAAATAAATTAAATTTTTCACATGTAATTTTAAATCTGCTTCGTACTAAACTAATCAGCATTGAAGGATTAGATTTAGGTAGCTTTAGGTAGTTTACTGCTTAGGTTACTAAACTTATCAGCAGTGAAGGATAAGATTTAGAATTTAGTATTAGTGCCATTATAAAATATGCAAATATTTCATGGTTATCGAGAATTCTTACAAATAAACATTATAGAATTATTAACAATCTATTACAATATATTAATTTGCCTATTGTAAACCACGAATGCGCATTCAAATTGTGTGAAATACAATGTTTTCAGTTACCATATTGGCTCAATCCTGCAAGGACTCATTTTTAAAGCTTAATGCACCTGATAAATAAGGAAACAACAGTTTTTAATTTATACAGTTACGCTAATTATTCGCTTTAAATATGACATTTGAATGAGCCTGTGCAAAATAAGTCTAAAAATGTAGCATCAGAGTGTATGGCAACAATATACAGAAATTCCCTGATATGCATTTACAAGAATATGGCGCAGTTTTATTAATACATTCAGCGCTAATTATTGCATCTTATTTTTTTTCACTGTAAAATATTCTACCATTCAATTTAGAAAGTAATAGATTTTTTATAAACTTTTTTAACAATTTTTATTTATTACAAATCCAAAATATCTTCAAATAAATTGGAGTATTTTAAATTGATTAATATTAAAGAAAATAACTCTCATTAGAAAATCTTATATTTTTTAACACAAATCCTTTATTATCTATTAGCTTAAAGCCATTCCTGATAAATTTTATAATTAAATTAAACTTCTTATGTTTATTAACACAAATCTTTCTAAATTGATAAATACATGGAAATCATTCTTATTGATGTTCAAGAAATTCCGTTAATTAAGTTAAAAATTACTTGAATTACATTTTGATTTATATTTTGTCGAAATTTTTAACATTTATGATAGTACTTTAGAATGTAAAATATTTTATACGATATGAGTCTACTTATGAGTCTATATTTTTATGTAGATATGCCTTATATTACATTTTTACATTGAAAGATTGGGAATAAGCTGAAAAATCACGAAATATTGTTGGCTACATATTTTTACGTATATTGTATATTCTTCGAAATATAATTCAACACGATATGAAAAACCCGAGTTGACAATAAAATTTAAGAACACCAAAGGGCTTTTAAATATTAAAACCATTTTCTTTCTATAAAAAAAAGAATTTTGTATTGTCTTCTCAAAAAATAAAATGTTGTCAATTTCATCTTAAAATTTTAAACTTCCTTTTATATTCCAAAAAAAAAAATTTTAAATATACGTCCATTTCATTTTTATTATTTCTATAAAAACAAAGCATTTTATGTAGACAAAGATATATATGAATATTTTTTTACATTTTGTATCGATTTTGTTCTTTATGCATTGGGTATTCTAATCGTAACACCTCCTACGCAACATGTTTGTCAATAATCTTAAATATTCCAAACGGTTCCATTATTATAACACCTGCTCTAGAATAACAATTAAGAATTATTGACGGATTGAAACCTGACACATTCAGAATATTTACCATTTTCAAAAAGAATTATGTCTTAATTTTATAGATTTTGGATACTTTGTTCTACAAAAAAGAATGGCAGCTGCCAATTGAATCTTTGTTCTAAAGTGAGTTCTTTCAGATTGTAAAATATTCTTAAAAAATTGTTTTCATTAAGTGCATTAATGCATTGTGTTTCAATCGTGATATTTACTATCCGTCATTCAAAATCTTTCTTAGGTTGAGAAACTTTTAATTTCATTATTCTTATTCTTTTACTTGCATTTAGAAATAAAACTTGAGACAGTAAGAATTGAATCTATTAGCTTAAAGAAATCCTTCATTGCTGAATTATCTATGTAAAAAATTCTTAAAATTCTTGGTTAGAGGATTTATTTTCAGTACGAGAAGCATCATTATTATAGCTCATCTTATCGATCATAAAACTATTTATTAGTTTTTAACTTGGGAAAACTTTAAATTCATTAGTCTTATTCTTTTACTTGTATTTAGAAATAAAATTAGAGTAATTCCTTCTTAAATTTATTTATGTAAAAAATTCCAAAAACTCTTGGTTAGAGGATTTGTTTTCAGTACGTGCATGAATTGTAGCCCAACTTATTTATTAAAGAAACTATTTATTAGTTTTGTTAACTTAAGAAACCTTTAAATTCATTATTCTTATTCTTGTATTTATAAATAAGATTCAATTCATTAATTCCTAAATTAATGTACAAAAACTATAGGCCATTTTATCTATCAAAGAAACTATTTATTACATTTGTTAGCTTGAGAAACCTTTAAATTCCTTAATCTTATTCTTTTACTTGTATTTAGAAATAAAACTAGATTAATTCGTACTTAAATTATTTGTGTAAAAAATTCCTAAAACTCTTGGTTAGAGGATTTGTTTTCAATATATGCATAAATCATATCCCAACTTATCTATCAAAGAAACTATTTATTAGTTTTTTAGCTTAATATACTTTTAAATTCCTTATTTTTATTATATTACTTGTATTTAGAAATAAAACTTGAGTAATTCATTCCTAAATTATTTATGCAAAAAAAATTCTTAAAACTCTTGTTTAGAAGATATGTTCATAAATTATATCTCATCATTTCTATAAAAAAAACTCTTTATTAGTTTTGTTAGCTTGAGAAACCTTTGAATTCATTATTCTTATTCTTTTACTTTATTTAGAAATAAAACTTGATACAGTGATAATTGAGTCTATTAGCTTAAGGAAATCGTTCATTCCTAAATTATCCATGTAAAGAATTCTTAAAACTCTTCGTTAGAAGATTTATTTTCAGTACGTGCATAAATTATAACCCATCTTATCTAACAAAAAACTATTTATTATTTTTGTTAGCTTGAAAAACTTTGAAATTCATTATTCTTATAATTTCTCATGTATTAAGATATAAAATTTACTTCAGTAAAATTTTAATCTAGGTTGCTCCTTTTTCTAAATTATTATCATTAAAACACCAACATCCCTAAATTTCTAATGTTTCTGAAGACATATTTTCTGGGTAAAATTTTCAGTGAGTTCCATGTCTATCTTCAGAAAAATTGTATATCGAATCGGATCTTTTGAAATCCAAATATATACTCTGATGTCAGGAGTAAGGAATGACCCCCTTCATCATTGTTTTTACTTGGCTCTTCTAAAAATAGACGAAATTCTTTTTCCTTCTTCAGCTTTTACTATGTAACTTGAATGAAAGAGATTTAAAACCAGTTGCACAACAAATACTTATTTTGGAAAGCGGGTCATTTTGTGGGCTTCTGAAAACTGTTAAATAGTGTTTGTTGTACATTTACACATTTAAATTAAATATATTTTTAAATAACATTGGAAGAGTCTATTATTTTAGTCATTTGTAATGCTTGAGATGGTTTTAAAAGTATTATTATTACATTTAGCTGAATATTAATTTAACAAATTATTCATTAAGTAAAGCATATGTAGGGAAAAAAAACAAAATTTTTGTTTCGAAACAACATAGTGTTTGTTTCATCTTTACACATTTAAAAAAAATACTTTTAAATAACATTGGAAGAGTCTATTATTTTAGGCATTTTAAATAATTGATATGATTTTAAAAGTATTATTATTACATTTAGCTGACAATTAATTTAACAAATTCTTTATTAATATAAGTGGGGTTTTTTTTAATATAATAAAACATATGTAGGAAAAGAAGCAAAATTTTTGTTACAAAACACCATAATGTTTGTTTTACCTTTAGGCATTTAAATCAAAAAATACTTTTAAATAAAATTTGAAAACATATATTTTAGTCATTTGTAAAGCTTCAGATGATTTTTAAAGTATTATTATTTAATTTAGCTGAAAATTAATTTGTCATATTTTTCATTAATATAAGTTGTTTTTTTTAAATATAGTATAACATATGTAGGAAAAAACAACATTTTTGTTACAAAACAACAGTTTATTTCACCTTTACAGATTTAAACAAAAAAATGCTTTTAAATAACATTGGAAGACACATACTTTATTCATTTTAAATGCTTGAGATAGTTTTAAAATATTATTATTACATTTAACTGAAAATTAATTTAATAAATTATTCATTAAATAAGTTAATTTTTTGAAATGTAGTAAAACATATGTAGGAGAAAAACAACATTTTTGTCACAAAACAACAAAGTGTTTATTTCACCTTCACACATTTAAACAAAACAAGTAATATAAAAAAAAAATTTTTAATTAAATTTCTACTTTTTTTCACTATTATTATCATTATTGCAGAAAATCCTTAATAAATAATTTTCATTAAGTATTTTTTCATTAAGTATTAATAAATGTTATATATAAAAAGAAAATTGAAAGAAAAACCTTTAAAAATCTTTGCTGTTTTTCGATACAAATTAGTATGTGGTTTATCGAGTAAATATTTTTATAAAATTATTTAACAAAATTAAAGTAGTGAAAATAAATTTATTTATAATTAATTTAAAAAGATATACATAAATTATTAGTTTTTTTTTTTAATCTGACAGCGTTTTGCAATATACTTTTCTAAGAACAAAATGTATGCTTTAAGAAATCAATATTCTATTAATGTTTTACATAAAATAATTTATACCTCTTTTCGTACTCTTTTAAAATAAGATCGTTTAAGTTATCGTTTTAATCGGTAAAATCATTTTTCAGTTATTTATATTTTCGACATTATAAATTCTCCTATCAATAATCCTCTTTTATAAAATCAACTTCCCATCATTAAATATATTCTCATAATGTCTTTTCTGTGAAATGTGATAGATTATACTTTAATCTCACTAGATCATTATCTATATTTTTTCTAGATATTTCAAACTTTCTATCTCTCAATGCACCTTTACTTTGCACAAAATTTAATAAAAAATAATAATAATTTAACCAAATGCATATGATTATACTTTTAACTTCTGAAAACATTAAATATTTTAAAACGCTGACTGATTAAACAAAATTTAATGACAATAATTTTAACATATTTACTTCCGTTATCAATGTTTTGGCGACACTAACAAAAAAATGTTTAGTGAATTTGAAATTACACTTAAAAATTTTATGTAATCCTTTATTAAATCTCTTAAGTAAGTTTATGTCAAAATTAACCCAAACTGACATTTTAAATGAAGGGAGATTTAAACGTTTTTTTAAAAATTAGTGTTATGGGATTTTTAGCAAACAATGAATTAGCCATTTAAAATTTTTAATTGTTCATAAATCTCATTGATAATTTTCAATATTTCACTTCTATTTATTTATCTTAATACTTAATATTTATAAAAGAAATGTTTATTTTTATGCATTTTATAGCTTTATTTAAAAATCTTGTTTGAAAATATGGAAGTTAAAAATATATGTTCACTCTAAAATTTTTAGGTTATAAGATTTAATTTAAAAGTCTTACAAAATCTTTGTAAGCTTTACAAAGATTAATCTTACAAATATATTATTAATCTTACAAAATATTTCTAAATCTACGAAATTTCACTTTAAGAACATTGATTTTTAGATTAAATTTATTGTAATAAAAAAAATACATGATAAAGACAGAATCTACAATAATATTGAATAAATATATATAAATATTTTTGCAGAAATTGTTAGTTATGAATATTATATTATGACTATTATATATATATATATGTATGTATGTATGTATGTATAATATATATATATATTATCTATATATCAAATTTAAATTATATAAATTTATATATATAATTATTTCAAATTCGCTTTCTTTGTATGTGTTTTAATTCATTTTAACATTTGAATCGCTATAATAATTTATAATATCAGAAACTGCAACTTCTAATTTACTGACATTTACTGTTAAATATTCTCACAACTATAACAATTAAAATTCCCTTTAAAAGATATTTATCTTTTTTTTGTAATTTCAATACAATTTTGTTGAAAAAAAATTCATATAAACATTATACTTAAAATACAATTTTATATTTATTAATTACTTTACATCAAACATTCGATTTTTAATATGAATATAGAAAAATAATTACAATAAAAAAACCACTTTTGTAAATTCATGGTTTGGCTAAAGCATAAAAGTGATTATTTTTAATTAAATTTATAAAAAGGAATGAAAATCTAGCTTTATTTTTTAAATCTAATACTATAGCTACAGTTAATATTTCTTTTAAAAAATACTTATCTTTTTTTTTTTTAATTTCAATACAATTTTGTTGAAAAAAGTTGGTAAAAATATTATATTTAAAATACAGTTTTATTGCATTAATTATCTATTTTATATCAACCATTTAGGTTTTTAAAATAGAAAAATAATTATGCAATTAATTAAATTAAACAGAAACACTTTTGAAAATTCGTGGCTTAGCTGACGATTAAAAGTGATTATTTTTAATAATTTTATAAAAAAAAATGAAAAGATAGTTCTTTTTTTTTCAAATATAGCCATTTTTGCACTTTGTTTTTCGTGATAAAGAAATTTTGTTATTAACCTTTTCTATAATACATTAGAAACACGCAATATTTCAATTTTCTGAACGTCGATTAAATCGCGTTTTTGCTATCTTTTTATGACCGCAAACGGTTTCTTTAATAGTTGCATCAAAAATACAAACCTACCGGTATTCGGTTTTCGATTTTACTCATGTAGTATTAGTCTGAAAAACATGTAAGGTCAAAATTTAATGTACTTTTTGACATTGGAGTCAAATAAAAGTACATCTCATAGTTTATTATTCTAATTCACACTTACATACGAAAAGGAATGATTTTGAAAAAGCATTTCGTTGTTTATTGAAAGTTCTAGGAAAGTCTCAAAAATTGCTGGAGACACTTTTTTTTTTTTTTTTTTTGACAGTTTCATTATAAATGGATATAACATTAGAATTTGAGAAAATGAAGAGTTTACTTTGTTTTTACGAAGCAAGTAAGAAGATATTTTACCGCGAACATAAGCATTTTAGAATTATTTTAGCGTAACCTTAAATTAACTATACTTTCATGAGAATCATCCCATAAATAGTGAATTAGAATAATTAGAAATCCTCTAAAATAATTTTTAAATAGCAGGTAAATAAATTTTTCTTTAAAGTAATAATTGTTTAATTCTTAAATCAAATATTTTTTGTTAATATAATATGAATGTGTGAATAGCTTAAAAGTTTATAATATTGCTATAAAACCGATTACGTAAAATTAAAATTGTTTATAAAAATTACAATGGTTCAAAAAATTGTTTTGATAAATAAAGTAATGCAATCATTTTAATTTATTGAGAATTGCTACTTTACAATGGAGCAAAAAATAGCTTTGAGGAATAAAGTAATGCAATCATTTTAATTTATTGAGAATTGGTGCTTTTTAAATACTTAAACAAATTAATTTTTTAATTAGCCGCTAATTAAATAAAGATCGGAAAAAATATTCATATACATCAAAAGAAGTTAATGGGTTGGTTTTATTAAGGCAAAAGATTTGAAAGATGGGAGTATTTTGCTGATTCAGTTAAATTAATAAAAAATTGAAACAGATTTATTTGCTAATTAATAGTAATTTTGGCGTGTAATAAGTGATAAGCACTGCATTTAAGTTGACATTAAATTAAACTATAAAAAAGATATTAAGGAAATAAGAAGACTTTGATCTAACTTTCTGACACTAACTTACCGAAGCTTTAACTTCCCACTTAATATTAAATTTTTAATTTTGTATTATTATTGATACTTTTGTTTTTGACAAAGAAAAGAATTAGCTTAAAATTTAAATAAAATTTTTTTTTTTTTACTATTACAAGAAACAATTGCAGCTTTTCTATTAAATTAAAGCACGAGTGAAATATACTCATTTGCTAACTTTTGATACTGAGAGGTCAAATATTTTTATACTTATTACATTGTAACAAGGCATGTTTTATCGCCACGACTTAATTAACAGAATCTATTTTACGTATTCCTGATTTTTTTGTATGCTCGACAATTGCAAAATTTTTCCTTTGAAGGGACAATAATTTTTCATATTCATTTGTTTTACTTAATTTTTGCAGATTTGCATTCCCTCTATATCATCCATCACCACAGGATCTTTAGACAGTGTTATTCACTTAAAAGTTTTAGAAACAATGTCAAAAGATATCAGGAAGCTCATTGACTAATGACATAAAGTTATTTGTAGCAATTAATTAGCTTTATTATTAATTAATTAGCATTTGTAACAATAAAATATGATATATTATGAAATATAATTTTTAAATTAATTAAAATACCCATGTTATACGAATATTAGCTGTTTTTTATATCACATTTGGTAGACAGCAGTATCTAGATCAAATCCAAGAACCTGTGTGGTCTCATGGGAGGAGGGAAAGGGGGGGTAGCTTCTTTCAGGATGGAGCACCTGTAGGTAGAAATCTGACTTGGCTCCGTGACCCCATTGCAAATAGTATGGGAGAAAACCGAGAAAACTCCCATCACGTAGTTCGACTAACGAGGCAAGATGCTTAATATCACAAACGCCATCTGAATTTCCTCGTTTTTTGAAACAGTGTCTACAACAAAGCCACTGACGGATTGACGGATTAAGCAAGATATGTATATAAAAGTTATTTCCAGGTATTAATATTAATTAGATATTCAAAAATAATGTAATAAATTATTATCAATATATACTACAATATTACGATGTTATTGTTCTAACGAAAAATAAAAAAGTACTTTTGAAATTTATAAACAAAAAAATTTAGAAAAAACATAATTTTCAAAAAATTAGTTAAAAATTAAAAAATTAGTTAACAAATTTTAAAAAAATAATAATTTTTAAAAAATGAGAAATTTTTTTGAATGAAATAAAAATTGTTAAGCATCTCATTTGGAATGTATATGACAAATTTTATTTCTGTTCTCAAATAAATATTTAGAAATTAAGCACAAAAAAGGCGGATTGATTCTTTGGAAATATTAAATTACATTTAATAATATTAAGGAAACAAAAAAAAATGTAAATCATTTTTTACACTTTTAGAAAGAATTTTAGGTGTTTTTATGAAATACAAGTACCATTAAATTAATCTGTCTCTAGTATTTTCAGAAAATGGGATTACTTATTCAATAAACAACTATAGATTTTATGTTGCTAATGATGTGAAAATTCTGCAACTAAAGAAAACTCTTTCTTGTTAGTATAGGCAATATTTTTTGAACTAAACAATTTTCAGTGAAAAAATATTCTCTTAATAAAAACATACAAATTATTTTTTATTTTAATATTTTTTGCAATATTATCTCATTTTAAACACTTGTTAGCGAAATATAGGAATAGAAAAAATAAATTGTAGAGTGATTATATTTTTATTTTACTTTACATATTTCCACTTTATTATTCCGCATGCAAATGTAGCTCTACTTATTTATCGGAAATAATTTTCTCTTGCTTTTATATGATTGAAAAATAAACAGCCCTTATTACACAAATAAATTCCATTAAAGTTAGCAGGGACATAACGTGTTCCTTAATCTCTTTGAATTCAAATTCTTAACAAATCTAATTGAAATTCTTAACAGAGTAGACTATATATAGTACATAATTATCTTTAATAGACTTATATCGTGATTTAATTAAATGCTTTCATAATATTATGACGTAATTAAATTTGTAATAATTATCTCGCTTACTATTTTATATAATTTAAATTTGAGAATATAGATTTTTGAATGCAATTAACTATGAAATATGTTTATATATTTTTCATGAATTTTAACTAATATTCAATAATAATTCAATAATAATAATTTTAACTAATGATTCTGGGTTCTTTAGTCATTTAATAAATACCTAAAATACCTACCAAGTTATGGGATTTTTTAAGAATTTTACAAAAGTTTCTTTTATCTTACTATCTTAAGTACATATCTCTATCTTATTTTTCTTTTGATTCTCAGAGTCAACTGTAAATTCTCATACAAAAAAATACATAATAAATAACTTTAAGAATTCTTTTTGTTTGTAGCCTTTTTTGAATATATTAATAAATACCTATCAATTTTAATCATTTCTCGAGAATTTTACGAAAGTTCCTCTCATTTTACTGTTTAAGTAATTGTTTTTGATATATTTGTAGTAATTAATGTAAAATATTGTTTTTGTATGTGTGTTGTGTATGTATATTGTTTTTGTATGTGTGTTACGATGAGGATTTAATATTACTTAAACTTAATAAAGTTTAAGTAATATTAAATCCTCATCGTGTCTTTGATTGCCCAGCTGTTGTAGTGCCATGCATTGTCTGGGCCATCCCTTGGAAGAGGATTTATATTCCGAGTTGGCAATCAACATAGCCATTATTATTCGGGTGTACCACAATGTTTGATTTTCTTGTACTCTTCATGGGATACGACAACAACAGTAACATTAAATGTTTGTTATTAAGCAATAATTTACTATTTTTTAATTAAATTAAAGATTTTGTCGATGTATTTCTATTCGTCAATAAAGATTATTGTTTGAAATGCGATATACTGGAATAACATTTTATAGATTAGCATAAAATTTGCATTTCAAAAAAAGTAGCATTGATGCATACAAAAAACAATTATTTGTAGTAAGTTAACAATGATATGTGTATTAACAATCTAAAAACCGTATCTACTATACTTCACTGAAATTTAAAGGGTTAACGCATCTTTAGTATAGCAGTGGATTTCAAACACTGGAGCTAACGGGACGGGCACCACGGCGAATCCACCACATTGCCCCTACAGCTGCCTTCGCAATTTTCATAAAACCAGCGATAGTATCTGGTGGAATTGTAATCACTTATATTTAGTCACCACTTATTTGATGGCCATCTTACTGCACTTACATTTATTATCACAAATTTTTACGAAAGATAGCATCGGGTGGATTTGGTCATCTATGTGACATTTCGGTCTAAAGAGTTATGAGGTTCATTCCTACTTTTGATTCAGCTTCGTTTGCAGTTTTTCGAATATGGATTTATTCGTTGCAAAACCAAACGATTTATCTACTAAGCTATTTATGGTTATTTCTATAACATTTAAAAGAATAAAACTTTTCTTCCCTAATAAGGCAACAAAAACTTTTGATAATATTTTAATTTAAACATCTTAAGGAATAAATTTATAACACGGTATTACTAAATGCTTGCATTACTAAAGGTTGTTCTGGAGAGAAAAATCATTCAATAATACGCTGTTTCTCCTGTTCAAGAACAGCAAAATTCGCGTGCAGAAAGAATGTAATGGCTTTTAAAAGAAGCATTATATTATTCAATATTTTTCATTGAAGTATTATTATGTTATTTTTAATGGAAATTTTTAGAACTTTGAAAAAAACTTTTTTAGAATATTAAATACGTTTATAGATCTCATTAAAATAAGTGGTGAGCTAAAGGTTTTGGGCTATGTATTGCTATTAATTCTTTTTAAAAATTATTTATTTCTTTTTGTGAAATAATTTTTAACTTTGTACAATATATGTCGGAATTTTAAAGAAGTACATGTATAGAAAGATCACCTAAAAAGGAATTCTGTAATGTTAGGAACAAAACTTTAAATATATTTTACTTTAAAAACGTCAGAATATAATTAATCTTTTTTTTATTTTATATAAAATTATTCATAATATATGGAATCATTTGTTATATAATGAGCTATTCATAGAAGTCCTTCCTGTAATACGTGAGCGGATTATACAAACAAGAATATTTTTAAAAATATTTAAATTAAAGATAAAAAATGCTTTTGCAAAGATGTCATAAAAATAATAATTTTATAATTTTTAAAAAATAAATATTTTCACGACTGAATTATATTAAAAATTATAATGTTTCGAATAATATTTTTTAATCTGATTTATTTTTTCGAAATCGGATGGAAAGTGGAAACTATATTATAAGACTGATATACAAATCTAGAACATTCATACATATTTTGAAATATCAAAGTTTTTAGAAAATTATTTTGACATTAAATTATTTCATTAAACAATTAGTTGAACTTTTCTTGAAAAACACTAAAATTTCAAAAATTACTTTTTTTCTTAAATTACGTAATATTATCTAATTAAACTTGCAGTTATATTTTCTATAGATATTTTAAAGTTTCTAGGTACATCATACATTTATTCAAAAATAAATGTATTTTCATATTTTTCATATTAAATTAAATTTACAAAGAAAGAGAAAAAAATACTAACTTATATTTAAAATTTAAATTAATTAAATTTCGTTTTATTTTCATTGAAACTGGTTTATAACTGATCCTGAAATTTCTTCTGTATTAATTTTTTAGAATTAAAAACTACAAGAGGTTAATAGAAAAATGTAGGATTATATTTCAGTAATATCTCAAAGATTAATGATGTTGAGTTCAATAATAAAAGAAACGTATGCAAAATTTATACCCAGAAACTAAATTTAGACTCCGGAATTATCATTTAAATTCTTCACTATTTTAGAAGAACTAGACGTTTTAATAATATTTTTACCGTTTTTATACCGTAAATACCGTTTACCGTAAAATTTTTACCGTTTTTACGTTTTTTATATTTTTTAAAAATAGAACGAGGAAATTTTTTTGAAAGCAATTAAAATTACTTTTTTTCGTAAAATAAAAAATTATATGATCTCAATAATACTAAATATCATACAACCATGCATAATTCTACATTTGAAGATCATATTTCTCTTTTTTCCTATTCAGAATAATGTTTAGTTACTTAAAACCACGTAAATTCGTAAATCTTATGAACCAGAAATAGAGTTTATAATTTAAAAATAATTTTATAAGAAAATATTTAAAATATATTTTCAGTAATTTTACTATTTTCGAATATTAAAGAATTTCTAGTAGATTCATAAAATTGAAAGATTCATTATTTTCAGTAAATTAATGAATTTTAAAAGATTTCCAATACATTTATTTTCGTATTCATAAGTAAAATTAAATAGTATTGAATCTTTCAAATATTTTTTCACTAATTCTTTATAATTCTACATTTGAACATCATATTTCTCTTTTTTTCGTACTCAATATAATGTTTAGTTATTTGAAACAATTTAAATTCTTAAAATCTTATGAACTAAAAGAGATGTTTTTGAACTAAAAATAATTTTATAACAAAATATTTAAAATATAATTTTCAGTAATTTTACTAAAATATATTCTTTTCGAACATTAAAAAATTTATAGAAAATTCATATTGAAAAATTCATGATTTCCAGTAAATTAACGAATTTTAAAAGATTTCCAATACATTTATCTTTCTATTCATAAATATTATTAAACGTTTCAAATATTTTCATTATAGTATTTTATATTCAGTGTTACTTTGAATTATTAGAAAAAAAGTTAATCTTATGATATTAAAATATTTTAAGTAAAAAAATAAGTGTAAAAATATTTCTTCAATATTCGTTTTAACTTAGATTTATAATTTTATTTTGATCTATATTATAAAAAAGAAAATATATTTAAAATATATTCTGAGTAATTTTAATAAAAAATATTCTTTTTGGACATTAAAAAATTTCTAGTATGTTCATGGCATTAAAAAATTCATTAATTCCAGTAGATTCATGAATTTTAAAAAATTTCCAATACATTTTAATCATAAGATTTCCAATACATCTTTATACTCTTAAGTAAAATTAAATATTATTAAACCCTTCAAATGTTTTCATTTTAGTTCATTACAGCCAGTATCACTTTGAATTATTAGGAAAAAAAATGGAATTTTTATATTAAATATTTTAATTTAAAAAAAAGTTTAACAAATATTTCTTCAATATTCGTTTTAAATTCGATTTATAATTTTATTCTGATCTACATTATAAAAAAGAAAGTATATTTAAAACATACTTTTTTACGTATATATTTTAAACATACATTCAGAGAGTTTTTAATCTAAAAATAATTTTATAAGAAGATATTTAATATATATTTTCAGTTATTTTATTAAAAAAATATTCTTTTGTATATTAAAGAATTTCTAGTAGATTCATAAGATTGAAAGATTCATGATTTCCAGTAGATTCACGAATTTTAAGATTTCGGAGCCATTTATCTATGCATTCATAAGTAAAATTAAGTAGCATTAAAATTTTCAAATATTTTCATTAATTTTTTAGATATCTTTTTTTTCAATATAATGTTTAGTTATTTAAAGCAATGTAAATTCGTAAATCTTATGAACTAGAAAAAGTTTTTAAATAATTTTTATATTAAAAATATTTTTCAAACATTATTCTTTTCATTATTTTATAGATTCATAAGATTGAAATATTCACGATTTCCAATAGAATCATAAATTTTAAAAGATTTCCAATACATCTATATTTGTATTCATAAGTAAAATTAAATATTATTAAACCTATCAAATATTTTCATTATAGATTTTTATACTCATTACTACTAATTTGAAAAAAATGGAATTTTTTCAAAATTAAATATTTCTTTGAAAAAATATAATTACTTTATAATTCGTTTTATAATTTTATTTCGATCTATATTATAAAAAAGTATATAATAAAATATACTTTTCATACCTTCACTTTTTACTAAAATATACTTTCAGTAATTTTACTAAAAAATATTCTTTTCGAGCATTAAAAATTTCTAGTAGATTCATGACCTTAAAAGATTCACGATTTCCGGTAGATTCATGAATTTTGAAAGGCCTCTAATACATTCATCCTTGTATTCATAAGTAAAATTAAATATTATTAAACTTTCTAATGTTTCCATTATAGTTTTTTATAATCAGTGTTATTTTAAATTATTAGAAAAACTGGAATCTACTGATATTAAATATTTTAATTAGAAAAAAAACGTTTCAAAATATTTCTTCAAATTTCGTTTTAAATTAGATTTATAATTTTACTTTGAAAAAAGAAAGTATATAATAAAACACATATAAATATACTTTTCATACTTTCATTTTTTACTAAAATATACTTTCAGTAATTTAATTAAAAATAAGCGTTTCGAAGAATTTATAGTAGATTCATGAAATCGAAAGATTCATGATTCCCAATAGATTCATGAATTTTGAAAGATTTCCAATAAACCTATCTTTGTATTCATATATATTTTCATGTATATTTTCATTGTAGTTGTTTATACTCAGTGTCCAATTGAATTAATACACATTAAATTATGGGAAAAAAAATTTAATTTTCTCACATTAAATATTTTAATTTGAAAAAATAAGTTTAAAAATATTTCTTCAAAATTCGTTTTAAATTAGGTTTATAATTTTATTTTGATCTATTTAAATTCTGCACGACATTCATTTTTGTATGCTGACTGTTTCGAAAATAGCAAATATTTCACAGCACTTACAGTTTACTTGAAAGTGGGAGTCTAGTAGTCTATCTTTCTTTGTATTCATAAGTAAAATTAAATAGTATTAAACCTTTCAAATATTTTCATTATACTTCTTTATACTCAATGTTACATTGAATTATTAAAAAAAAATGGAATTTTTCTTATTAAATATTTTAATTTGAAAAAAGAAAACGTTTAAAAATATTTCTTCAACATTTGTTTAAAATTAGATTTACAATTTTATTTTGATCTATATTATAAAAAGGAAGTATGTTTAAAATATACTTCAGTAATTTTACTAAAAAATATTCTTTTTGAACATTAAAGCATTTCTAGTAGATTCATGAGACTGAAAGATTCATGATTTCCAGTAGATTCATGAATTTTAAAAAGATTTCCAATACATCTATCTTTGTATTCATAAGCAAAATTAAATATTATTAAACGTTTCAAATATTTTCACTATAGATTTTATGTTCAGGGTTACTTTGAATTATTAGAAAAAAATGGAATTTCCTAAATCCTAAAAACCAAAAAGAAAGTTTTTAATCTAACGATAATCTTATAGAAAATATTCAAAATATATTTTCAATATATCTACTATTTTCGAGCATTAAAGAATTTCTAGAAGATTCATGAATTTTGAAAGATTTCCAATACATTTATCTTTGTATTCATAAGTAAAATTAAATATTATTAAACCTTTTTAAATATTTTTATTATAGTGTTTCATAGTCAGTGTTACTTTGAAATATAAAAAAAGAAATGGAATTTTTTTATATTAAATATTTTAATTTGAAAAAAAAATTGTTTAAATATTTCTTTACTATTATTTTTAAATTAGATTTTAAATTTTATTTTGATCTATTTAAATTCCGAACAACTTTTATTGTTTTGGAATACTTATAGTTTCGAGAATTTCAGATAGTTCAGGATACTTACATTTTACTTGGAAGTGGGAGTCGAGTAGTCTATCTTTGTATTCATAAGTAAAATTAAATAGTATTAAACCTTTCAATTATTTTCATTATACATCTTTATACTCAGGGCTACTTATTAGGAAAAAAAGAATTGTTTATTTATAGTTTATTTTGATCTATTTAAATTCTGAACGAATTATTAGGAAAAAAAAGAATATTTTAATTTGAAAAAAAAAAATTTAAAAATATTTCTTTAACATAAGTTTAAAATTAGATTTATAGTTTATTTTGATCTATTTAAATTCTGAACGACTTTCATTTTTGTACACTTACAGCTTCGAAAATTGCAGATATTTCAGGACACTTACATTTTACTTAGAAGTGGGAGTCGAGTAGTCTATCTTTGCATTCATAAGTAAAATTAAATAGCTTTCAAAAATTCAATATTTTCAGTTTTCAAATATTTTCATTATAGTTCTTTATATTCTAAATAGTTCTATATATTTTAAATAGTTCTAGTTCTTTATACATAAAAAATGGAATATTTTATTTTGAATAAAAAGCGTTTAAAAATATTTCTTCAAGATTTGTTTTAAATTAGATTTACAATTTTATTTTGATCTATTTAAATTCTGAAAGACTTTCATTTTTGTATACTTACAGTTTCGAGGATTGCAGATATGTCAGGATACTTACATTTTACTTGGAGTCGTGGGAGTCGAGTAGAGGGTCTAGAGCAAGTTAGCTGAAGCGAGTAAATCGTTTGTTGGATTCTGAATGGCCAGCGAGGAACGAAGTGAGCGCTCAGACTCGGAACGTGCGAACAAAATACTTCGGTTCGGCGCAGTTTCGTTTCTTGCATTTTATAGGTTGGTTTCAGATGTGACGTCAGGTACCCCAAACTCCAATCTTGGACCAGGATTCGCTGATCCCACATATAATGTTGTGATTCGAAGAACACATTGATGTCACACGTAGGCGAGCCTAAGGTCAAAACGTCACATTTATTATTTAAAGAAGTAATAGAAATTTCTTACAATATTGGTTAAATCAAATTAGTCCATTTTAAAGCTTTGAAAATTATGTCGGCCGAGTTTCTCATTAGAATTCAATTAACGATTTTCACGTACCTAATATCACGAATAGCTTACTTATTTAGATACCTAATAAGGCAGATAACACATTCAAGCTAAACAATACATTCTGTAATTGAAAATGGTTTGAACTATTGTAGTTATAAAGTGATTGAAATATACGGTTAAATAAATATATTCCGTTAAACAATTGAAATAATTCTTCCAAAAAAAAAAAGTTACTTCACAATTTTCTAAAATGTATATCTTATTTACTTATACATCAAAAAATTAAATTATGATTTATTTAAATACATAAAGAGAAATATTTATAAAATCAAATTTCATACAAAAAAAAGAATAGCTGCTTTTATGCAGAACACATTTAGTTGAAGACAGCTTGAGTATATATATAAGGCAAACAATACATTTTATAATTGAAAATGGTTTGAATTATTGTAGTTATAAAGAGGTTTCAATATGAAATAGATATATTCTGTTAAACAATTGAAATAATTCTTAAAAAAAAAAAAAAAAAATACTTCACAATTTTCTAAAATGCATATCTTACTAATATACCAAAAAAACTAAAATTCTTATGATTTATTTAAATACATAAAGCGAAATATTTACAAAAATTAATATCATACAAAAAAAAAGAATAGCTTTTTTATGCAGAAATTTAGTATAAGGCAACTTATTGGGGAATAGATATTGAATATACATACATTGAAAAGTTAATACAGAAGTATTAGAGGAAAAATTTAAAATTCAATTAAAAAGAATTTAACTTAGAAATGTTAATACTAATTGGAAAAAAATTTAAAGACAGAAGAACATTTTCATTTGAATAATTAATTTTAAATATCGCTTCATGAAATTTTTATTTATTCTACTTCCATTTCTTTTCTTTAAAAAACTATCTTGAAAATGTTTAATTTTAAAAGGCAAAATTCTGGAGATTCTTTTGTCACATACGAGTATAAGAAATAAATATTTATTTATTTAAATAAGCTTTACTCAATGAAAATTAGATACAAATTGCACATTTCTTTTCCAAAAACAAACAAACAATTTTTCAAACAATTAGAAAAAAAAATCTGCTAATGCTTATTTTAATACATTAAGCTATATTTAGCTTAATATATTAAAATAAGAATAGAGAACAATTAACACATTTGTGATGTTTATGCCAGAAATTAGCAGTTTTCAGGTAATTTTTAATGAATATTTAATTACAAAATTCTTAAAAATTTTGCCTTAATATTTTTTTCTGTTATTCCATGTGTTAAATTGAAATATCTGTTAATTACTTATTTACATTTATGAAATCTAACTGAAAATTATTGTTTAATGATATTATTTAAAACAAAATCTTCATTTAAAAAATCCTCATTTTGATATTTAAATATAATTAATGTATTGTTCAAGATCAAAAACATGTGGATTTCATAGACGAAATTGGCTTTCTTTTGAGTGATAACAAAATAACCCTTTCATGCAGATGAAAAGATAACTATTACCTTTCAATAGCGTTTGAATTTTAAACGAATTTACTAAGTGCAGTTAGGAAATATTAATTTATTTTTAATTTTTTTAATTTAATTATCATTATTATTATTATTATTTACATTCCTTCTGAATGATAAACATTTTTTCTTGCAATTTAACCAAGTTTCTTTAAAAATATTGCGTTGGCAAAAAAGTAATTTCGGTTTTTACCATTTAAATACATGGTAAAAACCGAACCTTGTCAACCCAATATTTTGCAGATTAAAATAATTTTTTTTTTTTTTTTTTACTATAGTTTTTGCTATTATATGCTTATTTAGATTTTTAAGTTAATTTGAAACATTTTTACGTCATAGATATGTTCTTAAAAACGTGAAAAAAAATTCACATAAAAAGAATTTCAGCATTTTGTCTAGTTTTAAGTCTTAATATATAAAAAAAATTGAGAATACATTTATCTGATATAAATACAAATATACGTATAAAACGATGATATGATATACAATATGATAATATAAAATACAATATGATAATATAATATGATCATACATATGATCAAACAATATGATTATACATTCATAATATGATGGATATTAATATACAATATCTTGAACTTTTATCATTTCTAGGCAAATTTATTTGCTATTTTTAACAAAATCTCTCAATTTTCTTGAATTACGTATTTTTAACATAGACTTAGGCATTTGGCTTAGCAACATAAAAGTAAGTGAAAAATATTTTTCTTAGCCTAATTCACACAATTATAAATTCATGTAAAGAAAATTTTCATAAAAAGAGAATTAGTTTTTCCTTGTTCTGAAGTTCTGAAACATTTCCTTTATTGAATAATTTCTGAAATTAAAGTATCTCTTTTTGTTTTCGACAATTATAACTCGCGTGGCGGAAATGCTTGCAATCGTAGCATTGCACAGTCAAATTTTGTGTAATGAATTGTTCAACATGGATGGTTAAGTAGAATAAACGATTTATTTGTACATTTATGGTTGTTTACTGTTTTATCATGAAAATTGGAAGTGGAGCTTTGTGTAAAATTTCCTTAAATGTACTGAATTAATGATTTAAAAATAAGATTTTCTGTACTTCTTCAGATTTCAGATTTAAAAGGAGACATTGTAGCACAACTTTCAGCTTGTTTCGTTTTTTGAATTGATTTCGTAGATTTCAAAACGTTTCTTTCCAAAAACGCTACGCACCTTCAACAACTCCCAACAACAATTCCCTATCGAATTATTGTGCTTATTCTCAACAAAAAAATTGAAATTTTCTACGGACTTCTGGGTTTTGAATTTTAGATCGGAAGGCTGATACACTATCTGTCAGACAGCGTTTTATAGGGGTTTTTTTTCATGTATTTTGTCGAATGTTAAGAATTTCTTTTTAATAAACAGTTCTGTTTGTGAATTTTATTCTTATAATTTAAAAATATATGTATTTCTAGTTTCTGTTCTCTGATGTCATGCACACTTTTAATTTAATAAAATAAAAATTCGAATATTATGACTGACAGCTATCGTAAAAAATCGAAAAGGAATGATAAAAGGTATAAAATGTCAAAAAAGGTTTATACTCTGTCTTTTTCAATTTTTTATATATTTATAGTTTTAAGTCACCGTTGATTTCCCATGGGACATTAAAACATGTTTCTCTTTGAGTTTAACTTTTCTTGTGCTCACAGTTTCATACCTCTATTTTCTGCCTGATTTCTTACAAAAGTTTATGTTTTATGTTAAAGTGAGATGGAATATTTCTGCTGTTTTTACAACAGTGAAATTCACATGTATCTTTCGATTGACATTTTTGCTGCAGAATTCCTTTCTTCATCAAAATGTATTGCTCATGCAAAGTCTGATATATTTCTAGACAACGATCTTATATATACGTTAGTTTGATTTGTATGGAAGTAATAGTTGTGTGTACATCTGTCTTATAAGTTTAAATCTATACCACAGAGAAATTACATATTCTCTTTCTGAATAATTTATGTTTTCATCTGATGAACAAATATTCGTTGGATCATTTAAATTAGTTTTAACAATTCAATAAAACTATTTTTTTATAAAACAGTGGTTTATAATGATATCAATACTTTATAATAATATCAACATTTCATAACTTCAAGTTATTTTTAATGCTAGTATTGCTTTATACTGTATTTACCAGTATGAAGATTAAAGTTATCTAAAAAAAATTCAATACGTCTGGAAATATTTCTGAATCTTAATTTTAAATGTACATGATAAATTTTCCTCAAAACAAAAAAAATCATCAAAGTAAAAATAATTATGATATACTGATGCCAAGCCTCTAGGTTCCTATCCTTTACTACATATTTAATTTCATACTATTACTTATTTAATACTATTCTGGGTTGTTGATTTTTGTTGTTGTTGTTGTTAAATTTTCTTTTTAACAAATCGGTGTGTTGCTTATTCATTTATAGTTAAATGATTAATATATTTATGACATATTATAACATTTTATTACTTAAAACATATATTTTATTATAAAATATATTTCATAAAGAAATCGTTTTATAATTTAAAACTTTTTAATTAAGCAATTTAGCAGTAAATTTTTGCATAATAGTGATTAAATGCGGCATTAAAAAGATAAAATTTGGCTTAATAGCAATTTAGCAATAAAAGTTGGCGGAATAGCTATTTAGCAAACAATGTTGGCGAAATAGAGATTTAGCAATAATTTTTGGCGATTAATTTTGTAGTAATGATGATTTAGCACGGAAGCTGTAACTACTGCAGCCATTTTGTTTACGTGGCTATTTGGCAACTTGGCGATCAATTTGGCAAAAGAGGTACGATGCTCTAAATTTTTACCGTAAGCATAATTATATTTAAATATAATACAAATGAATATTTTTAATGGAAACTAATCAGAAGTTTTTAGAATAACTGACTTAGTACTAACAATATTGTTAGATAATATAGCTTTCAGAAATGTGTAACGGTAAATTAAATTTATATTAATTTACATTGTGCTCTTAATTGAACTCTAAATTACTTGGTCATTGTAACTAAAATTAACATTTTTTTTTTATATTTTTAAAATTCCGCACTAAGTTTTATCGACGTTTGCCACTTTATATTGATTTTTCCAAAATATTATTTTTTCTACCATTTTACACAACCTAATAGAATTAATTAAAAAGAAATCATGTGTATATGAACTAATAAGTTTGTTCATTTGAAAGAATCATTAAAAATTCAATTATATTACGAACAACTGATAACCTTTTTCATTTTTTGGTATTGGAAAATCGAAAAAAAAGTCATGCTCATTTCCATTTTCTCCAACACTTCTGCTAATTAACATCGATTATAACTCGAATGTTTATTTCTGTTTAGGAAATATGGTCTTTTTATTTACCTTTCCATGGAAAACAATTTAATAATCTCGAGGGATAACGATGAACACACGCCAATAAGTATTCTAATTAAATAAAACAATTATTATTTCATAAAATGACAACTTTTTTAAAACACCAATTAATGCTTGGTGCATAACAGCGTGATAAAGGTAACTGATAAAATAAATTTAAAGAATAAATGTACTAATATATGATATTTGTGAAATGACTATACTTAAATTATAGAATTATTATATGAATTAATATAATAAGTTGTAATGAATAAATTATAACGAATAAATTAAAGGAATTTATTAGAATTATATTTAAATTATTATTCATTAAATTAAATAATTATTGAAAAATATCAACAAATAATTAAACAAACTATATATTTCGGAAAAAAATAAAGAAAAATTTAACTGTGAATAACAAATATGAGAAAAAAAAACCAAAAATGTATGTTGAATATGGTATGTGATAAATATTATAATTTTCATAAAAAAAAACATACAAAGCGCTCGAAATGGGATTTAAAATTGATTAAAATACACCTAATCAATTCAAAATTATCAGAAATCTTAATTAAGAATAATTTTTTTATCAATGTAGTTTGATAACTGAAATATTTCAAATCTCAAATACCCTTAAATAAGAATAATTATAATTATGATTATAGTACAATTTCTTATAGCTGTAAAAATTAATTCTTATATTTGTAATAATAATTCTTATATTTGTAAAATAACTTTAAGAAAAAAACAGTTATTAAACCCAGTGATAAACTGTCAGAAAATCTTTTAGTCTAATCAGCATCAAAAGATAATATTCATTATTCAATTGACTGAAGAAAACAAAGCTTACATTTGTCTATCATTTTACACAACCTTTATAGAATTAATTAAAAAGGTATCATGTGTATATGAACTAATAAGTTTGTTCATTTGAAGAATCATTTGGAGTACTGACGATTTAGCACGAAAACTGTAATTGCAGCAGTCATTTTGGCAACGGGGTAATCAATTTGGCAAATAGCCTTCCTGTTAATTCATTCAACTTCAGCATCAAATTTCAAAGTTGTAAAATATTTTTTGTATAAATAGCTTTTCCAAATTTTTATAGGTTCTATTTTAAAAAATGCCATTCATGTTTCCTAGTCAGTTTAATTTTTTATATATTTATATTTTATTTGATAAAAAATGGCACCACACATACCACTTAAGAAATTAAAATAAATTATATTATATTTAAACCACTATTATTAATTATAATAAATAGTCGTAAATTACTAAATATTAATATATAATTAAATGTTTTTAACTAAACTGTGAGCTGTTTTTTATAAAAAAATTTTTTTTTTAATTTTTATAAATTCTATTTTTAAAACTGTCATTCATTTGTCCTAACCAATTAAATATTTTATTTATTTATTAAAAAAATATTATCATTATATTTGATAAAAAAAAGGGCATATATCTTTGATAAAAAAAAATTATATATTATTATATAATTTATAATATTAAATATTTTTTATCATCTTGTATTGGCATATCCTTCTACAAATTAAAATAAATTATATTATATTTAAACTATTATTATAATAAATAGACGTAACTAACTAAATATTATCATATAATTAAATATATTATTAATTAATTTATAACTATGATTCCAAATTAATAATAATAAAAAAATACCAAACAAAAATATTTGGGGTTTTTTTTCCCTTAACAGATATTCAAATATTTTAATATGGTAAAATAAACGTATCCCAATTTAGTAAAAAAAATACACTTCTTTCAACATAATTATTACCCAAAAAAAGAAATTAATTAATTAATACATATTTATTAAAAACACATTGATAAAAAAAACTCATTTTAATCAACCCAGAAAAAAAATCAATCAAGTATTCCTTTAATTAACCCAACTGATTTTTTATACCCAATTCCATTGCTTATAAAAGCAATCTCCCTAACAAAATCTAAATCCCATCATTGTTACAATTCGAGACCAGTTTTGATTTATTACCTGTAATTGCAGCAGCCGTTTTGTTTACGTGGCTATTTGGTAACTTGGTAATCAATTTGGCAAATAGCATTCCTGTTCATTTATTTCAACTTCAGCATTAATTTTTAAAGTGGTTTAATATTTCTTTAAATTTTCATAATTTTTTTTAAATGTCATTTATGCTTCCTATTCAGATTAGTTTTTCATATATTTATTTTTATTATCTCAGATAAAAAAAAATGTAATATCCCTATACAAATTAAACTAAAATATATTATAGTTAAACTATTATTAATAATTGTAATAAACAGTCGTAAATTAATAAATACTGTAGAGTGCAGGTTGGGTAAACAGATTGTACTGTGTGTGGTTGGATTGAGATACTTGAGACACTGGTTGAAGAACTCGCAGCTTTATTTACACACGCACAAACACCACACACATACAATTAAACACAGACAATATGTAACACATTTACAGACACGTGATTATAGATTCATGGCAAGATTTCACCATTAAATAAATTATTTATTAATTTTTTACTATGCATTCAAATTAATATAAATAAGTAAAAAAACATTTCTGTTAAAAAAAAACTCAAATTTTTCAATGCAACAGATTGTACTAAGTATGATTTGCATGAGATATTTGAGGCACTGGTTGAAGAACTCACATCTTTATTTACACACGCACAAACACCACACAGATGCAATTAAAAACAGACAATATGTAACAAACTTAAAAAAAAAATAATTATAGATTCATGGAACGATTCCACTATTAAATAAGATATTTATTAATTCATTACTATGTGTTCAAATAAATAATAAGAAGAACTATCTATTAACAAACGCTCAAATGCTTCAATATGGTAAAACGAACTTATCCCAATTAAGAGATATAACACATTTAAAAACAGATGTAACAGATGAACATGTAACACATTTAAAGAAATATAATTATAGATTCATGGAAGGATTCCACTATTAAATAAGATATTTATTAATTTATTACTATGTGTTCAAATAAATAATAAGAAGAACTATCTATTAACAAACACTCAAATACTTCAATATGGTAAAACGAACTTATCCCAATTAAGAGATATAACACATTTAAAAACACATGTAACAGATGAACATGTAACACATTTAAAGAAATATAATTATAGATTCATGGAAAGATTCCACTATTAAATAAGATATTTATTAATTTATTACTATGTGTTCAAATAAATAATAAGAAGAACTATCTATTAACAAACGCTCAAATACTTCAATATGGTAAAACGAACTTATCCCAATTAAGAGATATAACACATTTAAAAACAGATGTAACAGATGAACATGTAACACATTTAAAGAAATATAATTATAGATTCATGGAAAGATTCCACTATTAAATAAATTGTTAATAATTTACTACTATGTATTCAAATTAATAAAAAAGAATTTTCTGTAAACAAACACTCAAATATTTCAATAGAGTCAAACGAACTTGTTCCAATTAAGACAAAAAACGTCGCTTCTTCAACATAATTAAAAAGAAATTAATTAATTAATACAAAAATAAAACAACTATTTTTAATCAACTCATGAAAAATCAATTATATATCCTTTAATTAAACCAGCTGAGTTTTTGTATCCAATTCCACTAGATAAAAGCAATCTCACTAACAAAATCTAAATCCCATTATTGTAATTCGAGAACCGTTCTGATTTATTACCTGAACACTTTCCCCAATTTTATCCACGACTTCCCCCTCGTGTGATATCTTTGAAAACAGCATCAAGATGAAAATATTCATGAAATAATGCCGCTTCCGTTGCTGGGAGGTAGAATTTTAAATGGCGATATCCGCTGCCACAAACCTACAGAGAATAATCCCGTCAAGCCCGCAGTATCGCCTTCTAATTCTCGCAATAACTTTTATCGGAAACATGGAAAGACAAATAATAAACAAGATCTCGTAAGAACGGTCAAAATAAATGCACGTCGTTTCTGCAGGAGGCAGCCCGTTATTTATGCATCTCATTTGGAACAACATCGAAATGTTCTGATGGGGGAAAAAAGGAAAGGAACAAAGCCTGTGCTTAAAACCTCTCATTTGTTTACATTAGAAATAGCGTTTGTTATCGATGAGTATATCTATTAATTACAAAGTTGTAAATTGTCAACAAAAAATGCTTAATTTCATATCTTGTAATGTATTTGCGTAAGTATGATTTTTTTGCAGACAAAATTAACTAGGATTTAGTTTGGCTTTTTTTTAAGAAGCAAAAATAATATCAGTATAGCTACGGTTGCATTCTATAAGAAATAATAAAAAATGCATACTCCTCTACAAATTAAAATAAATTATATTACGTTTAAACTATTGTTATAATAAATAGTCCTAATGTAACAAATATTAACATATAATTAAATGTATTATTAATTTATTTATAACTCAGTATTCAAATTAATAATAAAAAATATAAAAAAAATATTTGGTTTTTTTTCCGTTAACAGCACTCAACTATTTTAATATAGTCAAACAAACTTATCCCAATTAAGAAAACAAAAAACACTTCTTTCAACATAATTATTACCCTAAAAAGAAATTAATTAATTAATAAATATTTATTAAAAACACATTGATAAAAAACTAATTACAATCAAACCATAAAAAAATCAATTAAGTATTCCTCTAATGAACCAGACTGAGTTTTTGTACCCAATTCCGCTGCTTAAAAAAGCAATCTCACTAACAAAAATCAAAATCCTATTATTCCAACTGGAGAACCGTTCTGATTTATTGCCTGAACACTTTTCCTAATTTTATCTACGACTTCTCCCTCGTATGATATCATTGAAAACAGCATCAAGATGAAAATATTCACGAAATATGCCGCTTCCGTTGCTGGGAGGTAAAATTTTAAATGGCGATATCCGCTGCCACAAACCCACAGAGAATAACCCCGTCAGGCCCACGGTATCGTTTCTAATTCTCGCAATAACTTTTATCGGAAACATGGAAAGACAAATCATAAACAAGATCTACGTAAGAACGGTTAAAATAAATGCACGTCGTTTCTCAAGGAGGCAGCCCGCTATTTATGCATCTCATTTGGTGCTACATCGAAATGTTCTGATGCAGAAAAAAATAAAGGAACAAAGCCTGTGCTTAAAACCTCTCATTTGTTTTTATTAGAAAATGCGCTTATTGTCGATGAGTATATCTAGTAATTACGAATTGTTCGTCAAAAAATGCTTTATTAATGAAGAACACGTATTACAGAATTAAGTTGAAATATTCATAATAAACAAATTGAAGCCTTGTTCTAATAAATAATAATTGACTTAATTACATATCTTGCAATACATTTGAGGAAGTCTGATTTTTTTGCAGACAAAATTCACTACAATTTAGTTTCTTTTTTTTTTTTGAGAAGTAAAAATAATATCGATATAATTACTGTTGCATTCTATAAGAAATAAAAAATGGCATATCCCTCTACAAATTAAAATAATTTGTATTATATATAAACTATTATTATTAATTATAATAAATAATCGCAAATTAATAAACATTAACATGTAATTAAATGCTTCTAACTAAACTGTTAATTGTTAACAGTTTTTTATATAAATATTTCTTACATTTTTCTAAATTCTATTATAAAAAATCACATTCATGTATTCTAATCAATCTAGTTTTTATTTATTTATTTGTTTTGTTATCTTTGATTTAGAAAAATGGCATATCCATTTACAAATTAATATAAATTATATTATATTTAAACTAGTATTATAATAAATAGAAGTAATTTAATAAATATTAACATATAATTAAATATATTATTTATTACTTTATAACTATATATTCAAATTAATAATAATAAAAAAAAATCAAACAAAAAATATTTGGGGTTTTTGTCCGCTAACAGACACTCAAATATTTCTTTAAATTAAAACGATATTAAGATAACAACAAGAGGGACGAAAAGCAACTCTTTTTTCTACATAATTATTACCCAAAAAAGAAATTAATTAATTAATTAATACAGTTTTATTAAAGATGCATCGATAACAATTTGTTCCCTTAATCAAAGCATAAAAAATCAATTAAGTATTCCTTTAATTAACCCAACTGAGTTTTTGTACCCAATTCCACTAGATAAAAGCAAGCTCACTAACAAAATCTTAATCCCATTATTGTAATTCGAGAACCGTCCTGATTTATTACCTGAACACTTTTCCCAGTTTTATCTACGACTTCTCCCTCGTATGATATCATTGAAAACAGCATCGAGATGAAAATATTCATGAAATAAGCCACTTCCGTTGCTGGGAGGTAGAATTTTAAATGGCGATACCCGCTGCCACAAACCCATAGAGAATAACCCCGTCGGGCCCACAGTATCGTTTCTAATTCTCGCAATAACTTTTATCTGATACACGGAAAGACAAATAATAAACAAGATCTCGCAAGAACGGTTAAAATAAATGCACGTCGTTTTTCCAAGAGGCAGCCCGTTATTTATGCATCTCATTTGGAACAACATCGAAATGTTCTGATGGGGAAAAAAAGGAAAGGAACAAAGCCTGTGCTTAAAACCTCTCATTTGTTTTTATTAGAAAATGCGCTTACTATCGATGAGTATATCTATTAATTACGAATTGTCGTCGAAAAATGCTTTATTAATGAAGAACACGTACCGAAACATTAAGTTGAATTTTTCATAATAATCAAATTGAAGCCTTGTTTTAATAAATAATAATTGACTTAATTACATATCTTGCAATAAGTGTGATCCTTTTAGAACTTGCAGACAAAATTAACTAGGATTTAGTTGGGTTTTTTTAAGAAGTAAAAATAATATCAGTATATTTACGCTTACATTCTATAAGAAATAATGACAATGCATATTCCTCTACAAATTAAAATTTTTTTTTTATATATAAACTATTATTATTAATTAAAATAAATAGTAGTAAATTAATAAACATTAACATATAGTTGAATGCTTTTAACTATACTGTTAACTGCTTTTTATATAAACAGCTTATTTTAAATTTGTATAAGTTCTATTTTAAAAAATCTCATTCACATGTTCTAATCAATTTCGTTTTTATTTATTTTTTTTTTATTATTAACTTTGATAAAAAAAAAAATGGCATATCCATCTATAAATTAAAATGCATTATATTATATTTAAACTAGTACTATAAGAAATAGACGAAATTTAATAAATATTAACATATAATTAAATATTATTTATGATTATAATAACTATGTATTCAAATTAATAATAATGAAAAAAATAATAATAATATTTTTTTTCTTTTTTTTTCTTCGTTAACAGACATTCAGATATTTCAATATAATAAAACGAACTTACCCCAATTAATTAAAAAAACGATACTTCTTTCAACATAATTATTACCCAAAAAGAAATTAATTAATTAATTAATAAATTTTTATTTAAAGATACAATGATAAAAATTTATCCCCATAATCAACCCATAAAAAAATCATGTAAGTATTCCTTTAATTAACCCAACTGAGTTTTTGTACCCAATTCCGCTGTTTACAAAAGCAAATATCCGTAACAAAATCTAAATTCCATTATTGCAACTAGAGAACCGTTCTAATTTATTACCTGAACACTTTTTATCCACGACTTGCCCCTGTATGATATCATTTAAAATAGCATCAAGATGAAAATATTCACGAAATATGCCGCTTCCGTTGCTGGGAGGTAGAATTTTAAATGGCGATATCCGCTGCCACAAACCTACAGAGAATAACCCCGTCGGGCCCACGGTATCGTTTCTAGTTCTCGCAATAACTTTTATCGGAGACATGGAAGAGACAAATAATAAAACAAGATCTCGCAAGAACGGTTAAAAGAAATGTACGTCGTTTCTCCTTGAAGGCAGCCCGTTATTTATGCATCTCATTTGGAACAACATCGAAATGTTCTGATGGGAAAAAAAGAGAAAGAAACAAAGCCAGTGCTTAAAGCATCGATGCGTTTATTATCGATGAGTACATCTATTAATTACAAAGTACCACATTGTCGTCAAAAAATGCTTTATTTATGATGAACACTACTGCAGAATTAAGCTGAAATATTCATAACAAACAAATTGAAGCCTTGTTTTAATAAATAATAATTGACTTAATTACATATCTTGTAATACGTTTGTTTAAATCTGATCCTTTTGCAAACAAAATTAACTAGGATTTACTTTGGCTTTTTCTTAATAAGTAAAAACATATCAGCATAATTACGGTTGCATTCTATAAGAAATAATCAAAAATGCATTTTCCTCTACAAATTAAAATAAATTATATTATATTTAAACTAGCATTATAATAATAGTCGTAATTTAATAAATATTAATATATAATTAAATATATTATTCATTATTTTATAACTATGTATTTAAATTAATAATAAAAATAACCAAACAAAAAATATTGGGTTTTTTGTCCGTTAACAGACACTCAAATATTTCTATATATTAAAACGAATTTATCTCAATTAAGGAAAAAAAACACTTCTTTCAACATAATTAGTGCACAAAAAAGAAATTAATTAATTAATACATTTTTATTAAAGATACATCGATAACAATTAGTTCATATAATCAACGTATAAAAAATCAATTAAGTATTTCTTTAATTGACCAAACTGAGTTTTTGTACCCAATTCCACTGCTTACAAAAGCAAATCTCACTAACAAAATCTAAATCCCATTACTACAATTCGAGAAATGCTCAGATTTATTACCTGAACACTTTTCCCAGTTTTATCTACGACTTCCCCCTCCTATGATATCATTGAAAACAGCATCAAGATAAAAATATTCATGAAATATGCCGATTCCGTTGCTGGGAGGTAGAATTTTAAATGGCGATATTCGCTGCCACAAACTCGCAGAGAATAACCCCGTCGGGCCCACAGTATCGTTTCTAATTCTCGCAATGACTTTTATCAGAAACATGGAGAGACAAATAATAAACAAGGTCTCGTAAGAACGGTCAAAATAAATGTACGTCGTTTGTCCAGGAGGCAGCCTGTTATTTATGCTTCTCATTTGGAACAACATCGAAATGTTCTGATGGGGAAAAAAAAGAAAAGGAACAAAGCCTGTGCTTAAAACCTCTCATTTGTTTTTATTAGAAATTGCGTTTGCTATCGATGAGTATATCTATTAATTACGAATTGTCGTCAAAAAATGCTTTATTAATAAGGACACTTACTGCAGCATTAAGTTGATATATTCATAATAAGCATATTGAAGCCTTGTTTTAATAAATAATAATTGACTTAATTACATATCTTGTAATAAGTCTGATCCTTTTGAAGTTTTGCAGACAAATTTACTAGGAATTAGTTTTTCTTAAGAAGTAAAAATAATATCTGTATAGTTACGGTTGCATTCCATAAGAAATAATAAAAAATGCATATTCATCTACAAATTAAAACAAATTATATTATGTATAAACTATTATTATTAATTATAATAAATAATCGTAAAGTAATAAACATTAACGTATAATTAAATGTTTGTGATTAAACTGTTAACTGTTAACAGTTTTTTATATAGACAGCTTTTTTTTACATTTTTATAAGTTCTATTTTAAAAACTCTCATGTGTCCTATTCAATCTAGTTTTTATTTATTTATTTGTTTTTATTATCTTTGATAAAAAAAATGACATATCCATCTGCAAATTAAAATAAAATAAATTAAATTATATATAAACTAGCATTATAATAAATAGTCAAAAACTAATAAATATTGCCACATAATTAAATATATTATTAATTAATTCATACTATGTATTCTTAATAATAATAAAAATTCCAAAAGAAAAATATGTGCGTTTTTGTCAGTTAACAGACACTCAAATATTTCATTATGGTAAAACGAACTTATCCCAATTAAGAAAAAAAAGACATTTCTTTCAATATAATTATTACAGAAAAAGAAATTAATTAATTAATACATTTTTATTATAGATACATCGATAGAAAACTAATTTTAATCGCCCCATAAAAAAATCAATTAAGTATTCCTTTAATTAACCAAACTGATTTTTTGTGCCCAATTCCGCTGCTTACAAAATCAAATCTCGCTAACAAAATCTAAATCCCATTACTGCAATTCGAGAACCGCTCTGATTTATTACCTGAACACTTTTCCCAGATTTATCTACGACTTCCCCCTCGTATGATATCATTAAAAACAGCATCAAGATGAAAATATTCATGAAATATGCCGCTTCCGTTGCTGGGAGGTAGAATTTTAAATGGCGATATCCGCTGCCACAAACCCACAGAGAATAACCCCGTCAGGCCCACAGTATCGTTTCTAATTCTCGCAATAACTTTTATCTGATACACGGAAAGACAAATAATAAACAAGATCTAAGCAAGAACGGTTAAAATAAATGCACGTCGTTTCTCCAGGAGGCAGCTCGTTATTTATACATCTAATTTGAACAGCATCGAAATGTTCTGATGGAAAAAAACAAAGAAAGGAACAAAGCCTGTGCTCAAAACCTCTCATTTGTTTTTATTAGAAAATACATTTATTATCGATCAGTATATCTAGTAATTACGAATTGTCGTCAAAAAATGCTTCAGAATTAAGTTCAAATATTCATGATAAACAAATTGGAGCTTTGTTTTAATAAATAATAATTGACTTTATTTCATACCTTGCAAAAAGTCTGATCCTTTTAAAATTTGCAAACAACATTAACTAGGATTTAGGTGGGTTTTTTTTTAGAAGTAAAAAAATAATATCTGTATAGTTACGGTTGAATTCTATAAGAAGTGGTAGAGAAAATATTACAATACATTTTTCTCTATATTATATTATATATATAAGTCCTGATAATAATCATTTTTGATAGCAACAAATTCTTGGACTTTTACATTATGTTAATTTATATTGTGCTGTTTATTATTAATGTATTGAATCAATACCAATATATTGAAGCAGTTTTGACTCTAATTTTATTTAGTTACCTTTTCTGAAAAATTAATTAAAAGCTTATATAAAATCCTATCAATACAAATTCATTTTTCAACCAATGAAATTTTTTATTATTTTTCTTTTCTATTATATATATATATCTTCTTCTATCTACTATATGGGTATATATATATATATATATATAATAGAAACTATTTACAATGTGACCAAAGTTAGAAAATAACAATAGAATTATCAAAAAAATAATAAATAATCAAAAACAGTTGAAGGAAATACGATATAATTGCAAGAAATAAGAAATAAATTGCATGTTTAATGTAATAATTAATTGCCTACGTTACAATATCTATCTATATGCAATTTTTACTATTTTAAGAAGCAATCAAAAATTAGTTTCTAGACTATTATGATGAATTATTTAATATAATAACAATTTAATATAATCTTATTATTAGTTATTTTATAATTTTTATAATATAATTTTCATTTTTTATTTAATAAATTAATTTAATATAATTATAAAATATAATTTTAATATAATAATATTATTATGATTTATTTCTGTTAGTTTATAATAAATAATAAAAACAATTGAAGGAAATACAATACAATTGTAAGTAATAAGAAATAAGTAAATTGCATGTTTAATCCAATATTTGACCGCCTACATTACAATATCTAAACACTATTTGCAATAGGTACAATTTTAAGAAGCAACTAAAAATTATTTTCTAAATTTTTTTACACTGTTTTTTTAGAAATTTTAATTTCTTTTTAATAATTAATCTGCTTATAACGAAATATATTATATTATAGAGAAAAATGATAAATTGTTGAGTAATAGAAAACTTTATTATTTTATGAAAATCCATTTGTGTATTTTAAAAACTTCTCCCAAAATGAATTTAATATTTTATTATGAGGCAAAATTATTTATTAATTTCATTTGTTACAAATTTTGAAATGAACTTTGTCAGATGAGTGTTTTAGCCTTCAACTAAAGACGGACAGGCTGAGAAATCCTTTTCATTTAGGTTACGCCAAGAAAATATATGACGTCGTTTATTTTTCTCTTATTAACGGAAACTTGTGAAATCATTTTTCGAACCAAAAACAATCAAAACATTATTCTCATAATTTATACCAAAATTATTTCAATAATTTAAAATAATATCATCATAAATGAATTTTACTTCATGATACAAATCATGATATCTTTATATAATTACTATTGGAAATAAATAATAAATTTGATAAATAATTTTTTATTATAAATTTAACAATTTAAATAAATAAATGTATAAGTAAATTTTTTTTGAATATTAAATAATTAATTTTTTATTTAATTATTCTTATCTATATATACCTTGTGAGACCAAAGCTATTTTTAACTAATTTTTATCAAATTTGATATTTTAAAAATATACAATACAGTATTTAAATTTTTTTTAATTTTCATACTTTTTTGGCAATTTCTAATATGATTCTTATTGAGTTTTAAGCCTATAAGTTTATGTTTACAGTCTATGTTATTAGTTTATCATTATACTACATGTTATTATATTTACACTCAGTGTTATTATGTTTCATAGTCTACATTATGTTTATAGTCTTATGTTATTAGTCCTAAAAATATAAATTTTTTTCTCTATACCTCACCCCCATACGTGGAATCATGTAGCATCTTACGAAATAAAAAGATTAGAATAGAACAACGTATTATTTCATGCTATAACACGAACAATCTGCCGACGGGGGTTGAGGGGAGAACATCCAGGAGGTCTTTTAAGAGTAACTGTCCCACATTTGAGTATCGTATGGAAGAAAACCCAAAACACTCGCATCAGGCACTCTGACGTGACTCTAAACACAGATTGTCATGCTTCAAAATTAACATTTAAATTGATCACCTCGAAGATGCTGTCTAGGGGGTGAAGTTTTCTTGGGGGGTGGCTGTCCTTTTTCTTTGAAAGACATTCTGGCTTACAGATTTATCACCCTCATCCCCTTCATAGACACTTGTCAGGCCTCTTAGCTCGTAACCTATCGTACTATCTACACATTTAATAATTTCAGACATCAAAATTAAGGTATCAGAAATAGTTATTAAATATCATTAAATATAAAAAATATTAGAAAAATAAAAATTAGAAATTAATATAATTCTTAAATAGCAATATTTCCAGGCTTTAGTTCGAAAGAGAAATAAATATATAATTAATTACATGTAAAAAAAATCCTGACACAGAAAAAAAAAGCTTTACATTTATATCGACATCACAAAAGACTTTTTTTTTTTAACAGGAAAACAATTTAAGAGAAATTACTAAGTGATTAGTTTGCATCCGAAATATATTCCAACACTGTTTCAGCATTTGAGATAAGATAATTTTCTACAAAATAGTTTCCGAACAATGTACCAAAGAAAAAAAGTATTTTGTGCTGTATAATGACGAGAAGAATTTAATTGCAGTAGAAGTTAAAATCAAAAGTATTCGACCATAACTTAAATTCCCGGGAAAGATTTAATTAATGTTACCATTTTTATCACTCGCAAAAGTATTTTTCTAAATTAAATGTGGTAAACGGTCTTAGGTTTTGATCGCTTCAAATTAAATTAGAAGTTTTCGTAGATGTGAATAAAATAGAACTAGGTTTTGATTAAAATAGAAGCTTCAGAAACTTTTAGATTATTTTTTTTTTACTTAATTGATAAATCTCTACCCTTAAAAAGAATTTGTAAAATTTGAATAGTGTTACTTTTGTAGTATTAAATTTTTAACAAAGTTTCGGATCATAGGTTTATAGTTTCATACTGGGTTACTCATTTAGATTTATTCATAGATGATTTTATCATTTACAATTTCTTACTAGGTTACTCAGTTAAATTTACTAATAGGTTTGCAGTTTTATACTAGGTTACTCAGTTAGATTTATCCATAGATTAACAACCATAATACAATACAAATAAAGAATCAATTTCCAAAAACGACATGATTGAATTGATGCAATTTAGTATGAATGAATTGATAAACATTTTGAAGTAACAATTCGTTTATAAAATTGTATATTCGCTGTACGTATTATTGTACATTCTTTATAATAATTATTCTGTCTACTTTGAATACACATATATTGCAAATATTCTTTTATAACAAAAAATAAACTAATACTAATAATAATACTAAATACTATAAAAGCATTTTAATACCTATAAAATTCCTTATCAAAACAAGTAGCTTTCTTAATGAATGAGTTCATGACACACAGTCAGAAAGCCTATTTTTCCCTCCATTGCTGCATCTCTCATCAAAATATTCCCTCTTTAAGTCAGCCTTGAGATAGAGATTAATTTCGAAGTTGATCCGAACTAAACTAATGAACTAAAATCCTAATGAATTAATCTCTAGGCGTATTAATTAATGGCATGCGAAATGCTTTTATTGCTTATTCAGATCAATTTTCAGAAAAGACCTTTGAACTTAGTGTAGAGATATTTGTTGCATTAAAGATGCTACCACTAAATATCCGTTTATTTTAAAATGGATACATTTAATTCAATTACAGTTTAGCAGATTTGTAGGGATTAATTTAAGGCTTAGTATTGATGATTAAGTCATCATTAAATAGCTTAATTGTTATGAACTACATAATTAGTATTCATTCATAAAATACTTAATTACTTCTTAAATTCCTATAAGTTTTATAAGGTTCAAAGTTTGTATATATTTTAAAAAATCATATCTTCCGGGATGTCCTTTAGATATAATTGTCCGGTATTTGAATGTTGTACGGAAGAAAATCTTGAAAACTCACAATAGAAAGCTTAATTGTTATATGTTGTTGCAAATGATTCTGAAAGCAAAGACTCTAGGATTCCGAAAGCAGTAACTATACAACATACTTCCAGTGGATTAAAACCTAATATTTTCTGTAAGGTTGCTGCGAACTTTACAACAGAATGTGTATGTATTTAAGTGTAGGTATTTATATATGTGTTTGTGTACATAAACAAGTACATATCCACCTGTTATTCACATTTAGACATATAGACATATATATATATATATTACATGCATTTCACACATTAATATAAATGCGCATGTATTGCACACATTAATATATATATACACATGTATTGCACACATTAGTATACAGCACAGATATACACGTACACATATATTCAATCATACATGCGTACACACTCACATACATACAAATACATACACAAGCACAATATACATTTACACGTATATGTATTGTATACATTAATATACAAGCACAAACATATATATATATATATATCTACGCATATACATACACGTGCACATACAGGGGGTTATCAAAATAGTGGAAACACCTGTGAATAAAAGTGACATCTTTGAATGCGCTTCGTAAGCATTAAAATATAATAATATCTACCAGTTTTTTTAAAAAAGAGAAATGTATATATTCTGGTACTATGTGGTAGCTTTATTGAAGTTCTGTAAGTCTTCGATTTATTTAAAATGTGTCAAATGTCGGACCTTTCAGATTTTCAAAGAGGCCAAATTGTAGAAGCCCATCTAGCTGGAGCAAGTGTAACCGAAACATTCCAGCTTTTAGGCGTCTCTAGAGGTACGGTGTCTAATTTCATGACAGCAAACACACAGCGTGGCAAGACAAGCTCGGCAAAGCAAAAGAATGGACGGAAAGAGAAGCTCAGTGAAAGAGACCGACGGATATTGAAGCGGATTGTGATGTCTCAAAAGCGAACAACTGCATCAAAAATGACAGTAGAGCTCAGTCAGCATCTGGATTTCTCCAGTGTCAATCGTTACAGTTAAAAGGAACCTTCACAAACAGGGCATTTACGCCGGAGCAGCCATTCCCAAGCCACTTGTAACAGATGTAAATGCCAAATGTCGTCTACAGTGGTGCCACACTCACAAAACCTGATCGATTGATATGTGGAAGAAAATAATATGGTCTGACGAATCGTCTTTCTCACTTTTCCCTACAACAGGACGGGTGTATGTTTGGACGACACCTGCACAAGCGTATGACCGTGATTGTCTCCTTCCAACTGTCAAGCATGGAGGTGGATCTGCCATGATATGGGCAGCAGTATCGTGGTTTTCTGCTGGACCAATCGTAACCCTGAAAGGAAGGATCACTGTGGAGAAGTATAGAGAAAGTTTAGCTGAACAGGTCCATCCTATGATGCAAATTTTGTTTCCTGCAGGAGATGAAATTTTCTAGGATGATAATCCGTGCAGCGGGACTTGTCCAATCATGGTTTGCTGAACACGAGGATGAAGTTAAACATCTACCATGACCCACACAGTCACCCGAAATCAATATCACTGAACCATTATGGTCTATTTTAGAGCGTTTAATACGGAATCGATATTCTCCATCGGCATCTCTCCCAGAAATTTCACTATATCTCCATGAAGAATGGTACAATATTCCTCTAAACACTATTCAGCACTTGTATGAAACGATTCCTAGGCGAATCCAAGCTGTATTACAAGCTGAAGGCCGTCCTACACCGTACTAATACTGAATTCTTTATAAATCTAGGATGTTTCCATTATTTTCATAACCCCTTGTATATTCATTCATACATGAACATACATACATATATACAAAAACAAATACATATATAGACACGTACATACATACATTTCATAAATACAAATGCACATACATGCATACACACTCACTTACATGCATACACAAGCGCAATATACATATACACGCACATGTATTTTCCATATTAATACACACGTACATACATCCACACCTATATACCTAAGCACAAACATACACACGCAATAAAGGAATAAAATTTTTAGTAAATTGAAAATGAATTATACAACACTGAATTACAAAAAAAACCGTTAATATTTAAAGATCCTTCATTTATTATGTTTCTTCATTTATTATAATTTGATTAATTTGTTTATTTCGAATAATCTTTCAAATAATTACAGAGAAATATAACAATTAAAAAAAATGTTTTAACTAATTCCCATTAATTAAATACGTTTTTAGCTAGCAACATAAATAATTATTCCTTATAGGATTTTCTTTATAACTCAAAAAATGGCATAGTTAATAATGAAATGAAACCTAAATCTTAGTTCATAAGTTATAAAAATCTGAAAAAGTGGAAATGAATTCTGGAAAAATTCAGCAGTCTTGAAAAAAGAGATTATTGGATGTAATTCCAACGAACATCAAGACAAATGGCTTTACTTTGTAAAAACTCAATCAGAAAGAACAGATCATTTTAATTTTTCATTACTTTTTACAGGATTTCTTAAGTGAAAAAAAAAATCTAATCTGAAATATTTCTGAAAGTTTAACAGAAGAAAAAAAAATCAACTATCCTCAGACAATTTTTACATTGATAAACATGAGTCTGTAATTATTTGTTAGTGAGTTTCTTTTGGAACTTGATTTTTTTTTAATTCGAAGTTTCATACGATCAGAAGTTTAGTTGTTTAGTTAGGGTTTAGTTGTTAGTTGTTTAATTAGTTAGTTGTTTAGTTGTTTAGTTTTAGAAGTTTAGGGGTTTTCAATTTTATCTTTGTTCTATTCTAGTGTCTCGTAAAATCATTTTCAAATGAAGCAGTTTTATTTAATATGTGATAAAAAAAATATGTGAAGCAAGAAAGATTTTAATTTAGTAAATAATTTTCACTCTTTTTATGTGATTCTTCTTATATATTACGACACATTTAAATTAAGATTGTAAATTGCAAAGTATGCCCGTCTAGTAGCTTAATCATAGTTGTTCGAATTCATTGACAGCGATGTCTATTGTCGATTGATTATGAAGGGTACTCGATGATTATCGTGATAACATATATGAGCTCCTCTCATCAACAGTAAAACCTTTTGGTGTAAATTTTCCAGTTTTTTAACATGCTGTACTGTGCAAGTACGGGCGGCCCCACATTGGGCGCCAAATTGTAGTGTGTTTGTTTTACAGACCCTACGTTCGGCGCCAGCTGGATTGTAACTGTTGGGTTGAGACTTGCGAGACTTTGAGAACACACAGCTTTATTTATGCGCGTGTAAATAAAGCTATGTGTTCCACATAACATAAGCATATAATATTTAACATAAATTTCCCAGGTTTTTAACATACTGTAGTGTGCAAGTACGGGCGGCCCCACGTTGGACACCAGATTGTACTGTGTCTGTTCGAGCGGTCCCTACGTTGGGCGCCAGATTGTAGTTGTACAGATGGATTGTAACTGGGTGTGGTTGGGTTGAGACTTGAGACACCGGCTTGTGAACACACAGCTTTATTTACACACGCAAAAACACCACACACATACAATTAGAGACATACAATATTGAACTCATTTAAAGACATATGATTCTAGATTCGTGGAAGGATTTCACTTCTACTCCGAAAACCTGATACTTAGGTTTGCGTGCGGTGCGCGGAATATATTACCTCGCCGGGCGAGAATCTGTAGGCCAACTTATACGCAGTTAACAACTTATACGCATATACAACTTATAAGCAGATATACGCTTATACGATGTTGCGTTTCCCCCCGAGAGGAGAGATTACAAACTAACATTTCTCAACAGAAGAGCGTGATTGCGCTGTATTAAACGTTTCTCAACGCCGGATCCTCTCGGGTGAGAGTCTCGAAGCCCCCTGACAATTTCTCCTGAATGACCCAGGGGACGCTCTTGTAGTGCGTAGGAGGAAGCACAGTTACAATGCAATATATAGGCAAATACGAGGTAGTTATAGTCCGACCGCGGACCTCGTGGAATAGTAAGCACCGGGTTTAACGGCAGAAACGGACTATTTGATTACTTGTTAGGGATGCTAATCAAATAGACGCGGCGCAAAGATAGTTTGAAAGAAAAAATATATAATGAAGTGTTGAATTTTTTCGATTTTTTTTTAAATATCGTTCAATCTAAAGTTAAAACTATTTTATATGAGAATTAAAATCCCTCTAAAATAATGTTTCCTCCCCAATGACGCTGCTCGTTTTTTAATCCGTGCGACTTGGCCACTTACCAATTTTACACTTGATCAGTGGTCGGACTATTATTACCTCTTAAAAGATTTCCGTAATGAAATTCCGTCTATTCATCACCTGTCGGTGGACTGTTCATGACATACATAAGTGAAAATCAAACAAAGTATGATTGTCGCATCCCCTGAAGAGTACAAGAAAATCAAATATAGTGGTGCTCCCGAATAATATTGGCTATGTTGATTGCCGTTTCGGAGTATAAATACTTTTCCGAGGGAATGTCCAGATAATGAATGGCGGCTGCAACAGCCGGGCAATCAAAGACATGACGCCATTAAGGCAGTTGCCACATTTCGGGTATTTATCAAATAGTGCAACAAAAGAAAGAAAAAATCAAGTGTAAATAAATTACATAATTATAAATTAAAGTGTAAATAAATTACATATAAAATTACATATAAATTACATAATTATAAATTAAAGTGTAAATAAATTACATATGAAATTACATATAAATTGCATAATTATAAATTAAAGTGTAAATAAATTATATATATAATTAATATAAATTTTAATATATTTTGATCTGAAAGAGTTATTTTAATTTAAATTAGGTTGAATTACATTCCTAACAAAGAGAACCTAAGAACATTTCCTAACAAATTATGACTTATTCAATTCCTTCTATTAGCTCACACTCTCTCTATATATATCTTGTTCAAATTTTCAATCGTTCATAAAGTACTTTTTATTCATCCACTCAAATTCAAATGCATTTTTTTGAACTTGTAGTGGATGACACTTGACGTTAATACAGTTTTTTCAAATATTAATTCAGTAATTAAATTTAATTAATTCATTTTAGTTTTTTTTAGATTTAAGTTGCATATATCTACCAGTAGATGGCGCTAGATAAACTTAAAAAAATGAATGGAAATTATTTATAAAGGACTTTCTGCAATAGAGTGAAAAAAAAATAGGAATTGACTTTAAAAATTTTTTTTTTATATTACTTGTTTTTCAATTTTATGGAAACAGAAAATTCTTCGAAATGTTTATTACATTAAATGATTAGTTCATTACGAAATTTAATAATTTTAATATTAATATTAATATAGACTTTATAGTAATAATAATAATAATTAATATAATATAAATTTAGTAGTTTATATAATAATATTTAATTAATTTTATTGGCTAAATAAAAAAATTAAGAATTTTTCATAGAATTTTTTTTCGAATATATACCTAAATTACGGTACGGAAATTTGGAAATTTTCATAATTGCAATTTAAAAAAATTTTTAAAAATCATATATGTTATTTAATAAAAATTATAGTATGAACACAATTTTGGGAATGTAGCCTTTAATTATAAGTGTTCATAATTAAAGATATTACATTATTAAATGCCTGAAAATAATTGCTTAAGTACAGTAAAGAATGACATAAAATAATTAAATTAGATGGTCACTAAATGGAATTAAAATCTAGTTTAAGAAAATCTAGATTTTACTTTAACTATATTAATAAAAGTCTATAATATGTATGCTAATAATAATTAATAATAATAGAAAATAAGTAATTAATGCTAATTATAAAATAATATAAATTAATGAAATTAAAATAATTACTATTAAAAATAATAACTTAATTTTATACGCTTAAATATTTTATTAATAAAAATAATTATTAAAATTAATACCATATTAATGTAATCAATAAAATAGTGATTAAATTAATAATTAGTTTATAATGGAAAATATTATAAAAATTATTCTGATGTATCAAATTCGTTGCATTTAAAAGGTTTAGATAATTTTTTTAGGAATTTAATTTAATAATTAATAATATAAACTATTCTATACATTATCAAGAATTTTTATGAAGATTTCACTATAAGAAATAAATAAAAAAAAATTCAATAAAAATATTTCACTTTATGAATAACATAATCTAAATCCTAAAATCTTATTTTTTCATTGTAATTTAAAATATTATTTTTAGTGTAGCATTTTTATTCACTAAAAATAATTATTATTATAAGAAATAACGAATTTCAGAATACTTGATGGTATATAGAATACTTTATATTATTAATTACACAATTAAATTTCTAAAAATAATTATCTAAATCATTGAAATGCGATGAATTTTATACATTACTATGATTTTTACAATTAATAATAATAATAAATGAAAACATGATATTAATTCAAATATTCAATTTATTTCATTAGTTATTTTACAGACTAATCCTTTTCTAACCCAGCAACTTTAGTTTCAATCATTAGTTTAAAACAAAACATTTGAAAATAAATAAAATTATTAATAAAATGTAAATAAAATTATAATTATAAATTTTAACTCAAAATCAGTCATAATGAGGAAATATTAGCCATAATAATAAATTAATAAAAATGCAAACTTTTTATAACAAGTTCATTTAAAATTATCAAATTATTTATCTTCTTTTAAACTATAATTAAAAATGAATGCAATAATTAAGAAAACGTTGTTAATCATAAATAAAAGGCTGCCTATTAAAGGAATAAAATTCAGTAATATTGATTCATTTCAGAAAAATATGTGAACTGTATTATTCCCAGAAATAAAAGCAAAATTTTCGGAGCTTCCGCCATCTATTAAACAAAAAGAGAACTAATTTATAGAACAGAATATTATGGACTGAACATTCTATGCAGGAAACATAATTTCTTCGTTTTTGGTTATTCAATCTGTTTTTGAATTCGTGCAAATTTTTTATTTTCTTATTATGAAATGCTGAAATATATTATTTTTATACTTATCAATGCATCATTCGTTATTTTTATGGGTTAAAATATTTTTTATGTATTAAGAAAAGTAAGTTTTCACCTTATTTGTTTCAAAACATTAATAAAGTTCAAAAAAAAATTTTCTTTGGATTTTAGCAATATAAAATTTTATGTGCTGTTTTTTTTTTAATACAGTTGTAAGATGATATAAAGCCACTATGTTTCGTTCAAATTTATAATATACATCAATTTTAGAAAATTTGTCCTAAAAATTGTTTTTGTACGATTTTTACTTATTTTAATAAAGGAGTTTATATTAACACAATTAACAAGAAATCATTTTAAGATGCTTTACAATAGAATTAAATTAAAATTTTATTCTTTAATGAATAAAAAGTAGAAAGAAATATTGCAAATTTCGTATAAAAATCGTTAGAAATGGCCAAGTAGCATAAAAATTCAATTTATTATATTTCGTATATTCAAACCCTATATATCATAAAACTTGCATAATTATATAGTCAAACACATTGCATCGTTTTGAAGAGATTTATTTTTCTGTCAATAAGTTAACTGAAAAAGAATATCCGTCTAGCCTAAATAAATTTTGTTGCTTTTCGTCGGTGAATAGCCTTTTCAATATTTATCCAGACTTAATGGAAATTTCGCCTTTTTTCGCTTTTTACTTAAATTCGATGTAGTTTCCGCGATAAAAAACAACCCGGAAAGTTTTAGACTCTTAAACCAAATAAAATGTTCATTTAGATTCTTGGGTATTTTTAAAAAAGATCTTTTTTTTATTCAAATTAAAATTATTCATGACGTTGTATTTTAAAATGAATTATTAAGTTAATAAGAACTTTAAAACAAAGGTTCGAATAGATTTTTCCCATTTTTTTATAGAATTGTGTATAACAAAGGGGTTGAATCTGATTCTTCATGATTCTTGAGTTAAGACCTTTTTTAAGACCTACTAAATTATTACTTTATTTACCTTTATTAAGACCTACTTATAAAAGACTTTTTATTCAAATTAAAATTATTCAAGACGTTGTATTTTAAAATAAATTATTACCTTCATAAGAACTTCAATGTAAAGGTTTGAATATTTTTTCCCATTTTTTTTATAGAATTGTATATGACAAAGGTGATTGAATGTGATTCTTTATGATTCTTGAGTTAAGACCTGCTTCAATTAAAAATTGAAATATTTTTATTATTATTATTATTATTTCAAACATCTTTTATTGAATCTTCCTCAATTATCTAATGTTAACGCAATAAAGTTAATAAGTTTTTTAAAATGAAGGTTTTACTAGATTTTTCCTACTTTTATAGAACTGTATATGACAAAAGGTGGTTAAATGTGATCCTTCGTTGTGATTCCACATGATTCGTTAGTTAAGACCTGCTCCAATTAAAAATTGAAATCTTTATTATTATTATTTCAAATTTCTTTTGCTGAATCTTTCTTAATTATCTATGTTCCTTATAGATGTTATACAACATTTGCAAACATGAAATTATGAATTATTTGAATTATGTGGCTTTACATGAAAGGAAAAATTAGTATTGATTTATCCCAAATTGTATTTTATTTCGAAGCTAATCTTCAGCTTTTTGCATACGATCACAACTTACAATACTTATTTTCCACAACTACAATTAATAACAAAGAAAACTTTAGACCAATACAAAGAGAAATTAAATGAATAGCAAGTGGATTAAGATAGTTTTGGAGTTTTGGAAACCGTTAACTTTGGAAACTTTTAACCGTCGTAACCGTGCTGCTTCCTATGCATTGCAAGAGCGCCCCGTGTGGCGTTTAGGAAAAATGGTCAGTAGGCCTCGAGACTCTCACCCGAGAGGAAGTACAGCGCAACCGGCGCTTCCGCTGAGAAACGTTTAGTTTGTAATCTCTCATACCGAGCAGCACTGTAACACAGTGTAACAGTTGGACTGTGTGTCTTTAAATGTGTTAAGTATTGTATATCTCTAATTGTGTGTTTGTGATGTTTTTGCGTGTGTAAATAACGTTGTGTGTTCTCAAAACTATCTCTCAAGTCTCAACCCAACCACACTCAGTTACAATCCAGCTATACAACCGACAACACAACAATTTGGTGCCCAATGTGGGGCCCACCCGATCCGTCACAACTGCCCATTTATTTTAAGGACTTATTTACTTGCGATATTTTTTGTTGATATTTTTCCAATTTTTTTTATTAATATTGTTGAAAAAAGCACCGGCGGAATAGGAGTAATAAAAGATGAAAGAGGATCAGGCATTGTAAACAAATATTCATATTTAAAAAGCTAAATATTCATAATTTTTGGTGCAATAAATTGCTGTATTTTTCTGCATTCCAAAATGAATTTTTAGGAATCGTACGCAGTTTACCAATCAGCATTTCATAGAATTGCTGTGAGCATTTTAAACAAATTATACGTCATATTTCAAAAATTTTCGTTGAATATACAAAAATAATTGAAAGAATAGCAAATGGATAAACATAGGTTTAAATTTTTTTTTAAACTTGCCTTATGAATTTCATTATTTTATTCAATTCCTTCTATTAGCTCACACTCTCCAATATATATCATGTTCAAATTTTCAATCGTTAATAAAACACTTTTTATTTATCCATTCAAGTACAAATACATTTTTTTAACTTGTAGTGGATGACACTTGATGCTAATAGAGTTTTTTCAAATATTAATTCATTCATTAAATTTAATTAATTAATTTTAGTTTTTTTTTAGATTTAAGTTGCCTACATCTACCAATAGATGGCGCCAGATAAACTTAAAAAAAATGAATGAAAATTATTTATAAAGGACTTTCTGCAATATAGTGGGAAAAAAAAGTTGGAATTGACTTTAATTTTTTTTTTTTATATTACATGTTTTTGTTATTAAAATATTGAATAATTATTGTGAATATTCTTTCTCATAATTATATTTTGCTATACATGAGCTATTTACTGTAGCACTTAAGATATATGTAGAATATATCATTATATTTATTAAATTAAACACTGTGATTGAATACTTAACTATCAGTGTGCATCTTTATAAAATATTACGAATAACTAATTTGCTGCTCTCAATGTCCTCATCTGTTGCAACCTAAGGTGAACAATCTAACTTAAAAATTTTATGTTTAAAAATTTATTGTCTGTATGTATGTGTGTATATATGTCTGAAGATATACGAGTATAATTGTATATATATATCTTTGTGTGTGTGTGTTTTTACGCATATGTGTATACATGAATGTTTGATTCTTTATGTATATATATATATATATATATATATATATTGAAGCATTTTTCCCACGGGAAGTGTTGTGGCATTTCATTCCCAGGAGTGAGAAATGAATATTCTTTGACAAACACATAGCAACAACCTATCACTCAAATTTGACGGCAAATAGGTAGTGTTGAGAGTAGTTAGATTAAAAGCAATTAATATTTTCTAGTAATGAGAACTACTGTCACTCAAATCTGATAGATATTCAGTGTCATCGTTAATAAGGCTCATGAAATTAACGATTGTCTGTGCAGCCTTCACAGGTCGAAACAATTACAGATGGAATATGTACTACACCATGAGTTTTCGTATCGTGATTGGTGACAGACCATGGGCTGAGGAAATGTCTACTTCAATAAGAAGTCAGGGAAGCTAACCCCTCCCTCCCATCTTGACGTATTTTCTTAAAGGGAGACATTTGGAGAAGAAGTGAGAGAGTTTTTTTTTTTTTTTTATGAAGTGACTGAACAAGCCGAAATTTCTGCCTGTTTCCAAAGTGAGCCCCTTGTGGTTTCGTGTATCATCCGTGGAATACTTAAAGTCTGCCGCAGACCAGGCAATTAATTTTTCCATAGATTCGAGAATTCTAAAAGTCTCCGTCTTTGGAATGCACTGAAGTTGCGAATCAAATTTAATTCGTTGTTTTTCATTTTTTTTTTTGTAAATAATTTGTAATATTTAGAGATCCATATATATATATATATGTGTGTGTGTGTGTGTGTATTGTTTATAAATAAAAGTTAAAACGTTTCCATGAACCTGAAAATGGCCCTCTTCTTGAAACAGTTATAGATCTCTATATCGCTAGAGGTGATTATACATGAGGTAATTGAGAGCAGCAAATTCGTTCTCCATATATTATAAAGAAGTACACTTAGTAGTTAATTATGCAAATTCAATGATTAATTTAATAAATATAATGACATATATATATATATATATATATATATATGCCATTATATTTATGTGAGAGATAAAACTTTATAAAAAATAAAAGACTTTTAATCTATGTATAAAACATAGATTAAAATATATATATATGTCTTTTATTTGTTTATAAAATACAGTGGTTTTATAAAGTATAAAACATAGATTAAAAGTCTTTTATTTGTTTATAAAATACAGTGGTTAGAATTAATCTCAGAAATAGGTTTTTAATATGATGCATAACTGTTCAGTTATCTTTAATTTATTATGTAGTACAGAAATGAATTAAATTAGGATATTTTATAATATTTGTAATTACCAAGGAAACGTAAATGTCTGCTAACAAATGTAACTGTGTATTATGAAATAAATTAAGTAATAAATATATTTGTCACTTAATTTCCCTAATTACATATAAACATTTTCAAATATTATTCGTGCAATTAACAACAGCATTACCATTTAAGTTATAGAGGTTAAAATGAAGTAAAAGTTTAGAGATGGTTACTGCCGTCCCCTGTTCTAATTAATCGCAACCTCGCGTAGTAACTTTAAATAAATTTTAATATTATTGAGGGGGATTTTGCTACAAACCTTTTTCCTCTAGGACTCTATAGCTAATTATAAATCAAGTAGATTTCAAATCTTATAGATGATTTACAGTTTATTCACTACGTAGTTTAAATTATGGCATATTTTGAAACTATGAATTAGGTTTAAAAATAACTCTTCTACATCCAAATGTTATTTGTCCTATTTAATTATGGTTTTTTCAAAGTAAATAATTTTCGTATTGTATACTAGTATATACTGTCTATCTCTGTGCTGCCTCAATTTGTAAAAATTAAAATAAATTTTTTTTTAATTGTTTATTTATCTTAGATATTTCATTATACGGGTCCTGATGGCCGAGTGACTAGCGTTCTGGCTCTCAGTGTCACATGTTTCGGGTTCGGGGCTCGGCGGTGCCATGGATGTTTGTAGTGTTTCGGAATCCACTTTAAGCCGTAGGTCCCGGTATAATATGGCTGTTGGGCGTAGGGCTGAGAACCCTTCCCCATGAAAAGAAATTATCTCTCGTCTCATAATCGGGCAGTAGGCAGACGACCTTCCCCACAATGGGGCTGTTGCACTGACGATGATGATGAAACATTGGAATAAAAAAAAATTCAAAGTTTCTGTACAAAAGAAATATTATATACGTAAAATAAATCAGCGCAATAATATAACAATATAATAATAAATCATTTTTTTCTCTGTATTTACTGATATATTTATCTATTGACAGAAATTATATCATCTAGTATAGAATTATAAATTAAATAAACTATAATTAATAAATAATATTTTTTCTGATTTGGCAGGCGTATATTATACAATGTTGTTATTGTTTATTAAATAATGTGAATTCATTACTTATACTTTTCAGAACAATGTAAGGCCAACGGCCGTACCATGCTGAATATACCGGTTCCCGTTAGATCACCGAAGTCAAGCATCATTGGGCGCGGTCAGTACTTGGGAGGGTGACCACCTGGGAACACCGAGTGCCGTTGGCCAATTTGGGACCTGAATGGCCGAGTGTCTAGCGCTCTGGCGCTCGGTGCCACAGGTTTCGGTTTCGAATCCCGGCGGTGCCATGGATGTTTGTAGTGGTTCGGAATCCACTTTAAGCCGTAGGTCCCGGTCTCCTATGACTGTAAGAGCGTCACGGAGCAAAAGTCAGGCTTCTACCTACGGGTGCTCCATCACAACAGAAGCTGCTTCCTTCCCCTTCAATCATGAGCACGTATGAGCTCGTGGGCTTGGCCAGCCAAGTGGGATAAGAAACAACAACAACAAACAGAACAATGTAAACAATTGCATTTTGTTAAATAGCGGCTTGATGACAAAGTGGTTAGCGCCCTTGTCGTTGGTACCAAAGGCTTCAGTTCGAATTCTGGAGGTGGCATGGATATTTATTAGTGATTTGGAATCCATCTTCGATTGCAGACCCCGGTCTAATTGGCCTAAACTCTGTACAAAATGACCGTAGAACTACGAATCAAACCAAACTATGTTATTCAATCCGTGATACCCGACTTGTTTGGGGTTTGAGTTGCAGACGTGTGCAAGACGAATTTCAATTAATAAATTAAGTTGGAATTAATAAATTAAGTTTGTAGTCAGTTACCTTCAAAATCTAAGTTAAGTCATTACCTTCAAAATCTCTAAAAATCGATGGCTACAGTAACAGCGGAAATAAGCGTTTTGTAACAACATCTTGATTGCCTGGGAGTTTTCGTGTTTTTCTCCCATACGACAAAAAAATGCTAAGCAACTATCCCTAAAAGTTCTTCTATTAGGCATCGTTCTTGATGTGAATTAATGGAATATTCGATGTAAAAAAATCATGAGAATAAAATGTTTTTTAAAGAATAAAATGCTTTCTCAGTGCTCTCATTCTACTGTAATTTCGTAGTTCTTCACTAGATAAATTACAAATGTTCGATTCCAACAGGTGGCATGGTCTATAATTTTACAAATGAGTAGAATAAGTAGTTACGACATGGACAGTCGGATATACTCATCACAGGTGTAACGACTCGGCCTATACTAGATCTATAACAACTTCAAGAAGAGGGCCACTTTCAGGTTCATAGGAATACCTCACAATTTTTTTTACAAGTATTATATATAGAGATACAGATCTCTATTTACAAAAAAAAAATAAAATTAAAGATAATTTGATTCACAAATGCAGTTCACTCCAAAGACGGAGATTTTCAGAGTTGTTCAGTTCAGTCTACGACAAATATATTTCACCAGGTCTGCGGCACACCTTAATTATGACACGTCGTGATACACGAAACCACAAGGGGCTCACTTTGAAAACAGGCGGAAATTCCGGCCTGCTCTGTCCCTTCAGAGAAAAAGACAGCACTTCTTGTCGGCTCGTCGCAGAACTCTCCCTTCTTCTCCAAAAACCTCCTTTTAAAACAATATGTCAAGAAGGGGGGGATCAGCTTCCCTCCCTTTTCATTGAATAGACATTTCTCAGCTCGTGATCCATCATCAATCCCGATGCTGCAACTTCATCTACCTGTGAAGGTCGAACAGACAATCGCTAATTTCATGACGTCTCATTATCTATGACATTGATTATCTGCTATCAGATTTGAGTAAGAGGTCGTTATCGTTAGTACAAAACACTAATTGCGTGTAATACAGGTATCTACAACATTGCTTATCTGCTGTCAAATTTGAGTAACAGATTATCATTATGTACTTGATAAATAGTATACATTTCTTTCTTCTGGGAACGAAATGCTACAACTCTTCTCTTGGGAAAAATGCTACAATGGTTATACACTACATGAACAGTCAGACTTTTTAATTGGAGATTTCCAATTTTCAAATAACCGAAAATATATGGGACAATTAACTTTTAAAAACCTCCCCTGCAAAGCATTCTATTAAAATGTAATATACTTCAACCATATATTCTAGATAGGCTCAAATCGGTTGCCATTTTAGAATGCTGATGTAGGCTAACTTCATAAATGGAAAGACAAAAGTAATATTTTAAAATATTAATCGTGTACTTAAAAATATTACTAAAAAAAATTTAAATTGTATTTAATTTTTTATTAATTGTATTATAATCTTAGAATTCTTATTGGTGTTCTTATACTTTATTTTGAATATTTAATTTTTAGATTTTTTTTCCATGATATCAAGTAAACAATTTTTCATACCCACAATTTTATACAAATTGATTTTATATCAGATATAGTTTGTATAATTTTTTAATTTATTTGAAAACATAATTTAAAAGTTTATTTAAGTTTTCATGGTTCTCAAAAATCTTTAAAACTTTTACCTTATTTTCCATTTTTTGAAAACCTACAAGCATTGAATATAAAATGCTTCTAAGTTTTGATTTATTTAATAAGAAACAGTAATCCCAAATGATCTTCTTTAATTATGTATACATTAATAACATTATATAGTCACTAATATTCTATAATAACTATAAGAGCATGTCTGGAGCCAAAAGCACAGATATTAAATTCAGGAAATAAATATTATTTATGTAACTTGTAATAGTTAATGTATAGTTAAACTAGTTCTTCTCTAACTAGTAAAAGCATTTAAAATTGCCATTCTTTATTTGATAAATTTTTCCTTTTTTGACATTTTTAAGAAGTTAAGTATACTTTTCCAATTTGTATGTGTATTTCTTACTACACAAGATAATGTAAATTATAAATATTTTTTTTATTTTTAATTTATTAGTCCCATTTGGTTCCACAATTGGTTTTCTGTCGAAAACTAAACTTTTTATTTATTTATTTTTTTACTACACATTTCTATTTGCATTCTTTAATGTACTTTTTTGTAAACCCGCATACAAACAAAATGTTAAATGACATTCTTTAAATTTACTAAATCATTGATTTTCTTTTTAAACAAAAGTTCTCCTTTCTTAGTAAATTACAATAAAAAATAGATGTTCAACAAGTTAATAACTATAATATTTATTAAAAATTAATAAAATCATATGAAAAAACAATATTGCCAGAAAAAAAGGAGGAATTTATTTACTGACATATATAATTTTTTTTTTCAATTTGGATAAAATATGAGCTAAATTTAAGTATGATTTAACTTTGAATTGCTTAAAGAGTTAAGTAGGTTTTACCTTCATAAATTTATATTTTTTAAATATTAATTTTATCTCATAAAATAATAATTATTTAGTTTCGTTTATGAAATATTTTTAGACATGAATAAAAAAATTGTAATCAATATTATAAAATTTTAAATTTACTTAGAAATAACAATAGTTAGTAAAAAAAAATTTTAATTAATATGGTACGCACAAAAACGTTTCATAATAAATACTTCATTTATTCAGTTTAGTTTCCATAACTTATTGTTTGTTTCTTTCATATAACTTTTTTTAATTAATATTACTTTTGCTAACATTTAACTCAATTTTCATTAAATATTCTTATTCACTTTATGTTGATAAATAAACTTATTTAAATTCTCTACATAGACGGCAAGGATTGTTTTTATATATATACTTAAAATAATGCTATAACACCTAGAAATTCTATTTCCTCTCTCAATTTATTGTTTTTTATAGCACAATGTAGAAAGATTTAACAAAAGCATTCTTCCTAATCATTCTAATTAAAAAATTTATTATCAAATTATGTTTTTAAACTGCTCAAAAATCGTCTGGAAATGAATTACGAATGAGAAATGACCTTTTAAGCGTTCTAATTGGAATTCAGAATTCTGAATATAAAATTTTTTTTTTTCTAATGGCAGTTAGAATTATTTTTAAAATTCTTTTAAGATTAAAATAATAATATTTAATGTTTGTGTATTTTCTGTAGCAAATTTTTTTATACGTTCTCCGTGTATCTTAATTCATATTTAATTCTTCTTTTTTTTGTATTCTAATTATTTATTTGTATTTACTTTTTATTTTGCCGCAATAAAATAAATTGTATATGTGTGAAAATTATTTCGTCAAATCTTTGATCCTTTAAAAATGTACACAAGAAATGGAGTTTTTTTTTTAAAGAGATTAATTCATTTGACAATTTAGCTTCAGCTTCGTTTGTGGATATTTTATTTTTAAATCAAAAATATTTAACATTTTATAAAAATATTAATCTTTTACATTAGCGATTAATGGCATCGTTATGGAATGCATAACATTTTACATTAATAACTAAATGATTACAGGTTTACTATTTTTTTTTCCAGTTTCTTACCTATTGCTTATAAACACTCACATAAAAATTAACGTACCAAGAAGAAATTATTAAAAACAATTGACATTGCCGGTTTGTAACGATGACATAAATTAATAATAATATTAAGTGACCATAGTATAAAAACAAAAGGATCAGTTATTGCAGGGAATCTCACAAAGAAATACAAGGTGATTGAGGATTCCAGAATAATTTAGACAGGGTATGAAAACGTCCTAATGAACAATTATATTGAGGATTGGAATTTTTTTCACCCATAGGACACGCTAATGTGTTGCAGTTTTCCTTAAAAGTACTCGTGTAATGCAATATCTTCTCTTCATCACCTCTATTATAGAGTATATTGGAATATATAAATGGGACATTAAGCCTCCAATGTCAGATGGAACTTAATATTTTGATAATAACTTAACTTTTCTGATGGAACTTAATATTTTGATAGTAACTTAATTTTCTGATGAATTTTTTTTACCACTCAAACGAAGAATTTAAAATTTATATCCACAAATATTTTCATTTATCTTCAAAGAAAAAATTATTTTTATTGTATCAATTCCATTTTTAAATTCAACGGAAACTATAATAATTTTATGGCGTTACGAATTTTTGTGAAATACAAGACATCTGTATATGCATATAATATGGAGAGTTTCAAGAATTGAATGTCATTCAAAAGTGAAAGCATCTACAGTCGAAAAACGATTTTCGTGCGATGCATTTGAATCAAAGTTGCCGAAAAGTCACGATTTGGATATATTATTATCCGTTATCGTGTCACTTTAAAAACCAAATGCCTTTGAAACAGGAAAAAATCTTTTTTTTTTTTACAATTATAATATTGAGTTGGTAAGAAAATACGTTCGGTTTTTATCATGTTCTTAAATAGAGAAAATCAAAATTACTTTCTAGCCAACCAACGTATTCCATGTTTAAGAACTGACTATTCTGACTAAGAGAACTATTTCATTCTGATAAACAAAACGATTCACTTTCTATAAATGATATTTTTACAAAACATTTAAAATTTAAATATTTTCAGAATTTTATTAAAATTGAAAATTTAGAATTTAAATAAAGTAAATTTGTTGCTGGTAATCTGCCTTCTTGTAAACAAATACTTTAATACTGTACAAATGAAGTCATAAATTTCAATTAAATCATTAGTGTTATTATTGTTTAATTTATACCACACAATATTAATCTAGCATTCATGTATTTTTCTTATAATTTATCATAAGAAAGAATTAGTTACAGATTATTTTTCTTATGTTGATTTCTTAACATTGATAAAACAACATTAACTTTCTGTTTTCATTTCTTATAAAATGTGACAACCTTTTTAAGATTAATCTCATTTTATTTAAGTAATCATAAAATAAGAGAAAAAGATCAACATATTTTTTAAATCAATCTTTTTTTTTGGAATCAAAAGATTTTTTTAAGTCAATCATTTTTTGTATCAAAAAATTTTTTTAAATTATCATTTTTTGTATCAAAAAATTTTTTTAAATCAACCATTTTTTGATATTAAAAGATTATATTTAAATCAATCATTTTTTTATATAAAAATTTTTTTAAATCAATCATTTTTTTTTTCTTGTATCAAAAGATTTTTTCATATCTCATACGGTTTCTTTTTTCTAATCTCAAAATATTATTATTTTATATCCTAATTTTCTTTCCCCTTCAAAGCCAAAATAACGAAAGTCAACTTATTGTGAATACGCGATAGATAAAAAAAAGCTATGAAAAAATTACATTCTTACAGAATTTTAAATATCTTTTATTAATAATGTTGTACGAAATTTAAATTATGTGTTGTTTGATATTTTAAAACTTTACTGTTTTACATGTTCTGAATGGTCTAGAAACAGAATGAATAATTTACCACCATTTTACATTTTTCTCATGCTGAATCAAAATTATCAGTGGAAGTAATTATTACTGCTTTTAAAGACTAAGCATTTTGGCCTAAGGTAAATTCATTTAAATGACAAATATGGAACGAATTCATCGTTACATATACTTTGCTAACACTGTTTGAAAACCCAATACACAACCCTGACCCTTTATTTTTAAATAATTTAACACTTGTATTTTAAAAACAGCAATCTTCAATTCAATAAGTTCAAGAATTCTGATATTGATTATTTAAATATTTTCTGCATATTATAGCATTAGATTTCAAAGTCCTACAAGTCTATTGGACAATTTAAAGAGCAATTCAATCCTTGACTGTCTCCTAAGTGAAACGAGCTATTTTAATGAATGCAGTAATTAAACGTTCCAAAACAAGAACTTAGAAGTTTTAAGGGAAATTTCGCAGTTGATTAGCCTTTACTTGGAAAACCCAAAGCACTCATTACGAATTTCTTTGCAAAATTTTCCTTGATTGGCTTTTCTGGGAAATTCGGTTTTGCCTTCAGCGGAACTCCTTAAATGAAGTGTGAATTCCGAATCGAAATCGAAATTGGAATTTTTAGAAATTGTGGTCGATCCTTTAATTTCTGAATTTTGATTCGTTGCCCGAGGTTTGGATCGAAAAACCTAGAAGTGTTCCAAATATGCACAATATTAAAATCGTTGATTTCTCAATTATAAGTTTAGGAATTACAAAGATTGTATACCTGATACAAATTATTATAAACGTGTCACAAAACGTAGAAAAGGAACAGAATTTTTAGAATTTTGAAATAGAATTGGTTGCTTTAATTTTTTTTTTCTCTTTTACGAAATTTTCGAAAAAAAGTTCAATTTAGTTGATGACAGTGGAGTTATAAAGAACCATAAAATTAAAACATATAACGAATCTGAAAAAGAAATTTCTAAAAAACATGTAGGAAAATTTTGTTTCAAATTTACCATACTTTTAAAGGAATAGCTTCATTTTTCGTAGAATGGTGTGTGTGTATATACACTGTGTGAAAAAAGTAGAAGGACAGTCATTTTTTTTTTTTTTTTTTACAATATGCTTTTATTTTACTGCTTTTGACCTGATTTTTATAGAGAGTTGTTTTGTTAGAGTTTTAATTTACGTTAAGTGAAATTTAAATGAGATTTTTTTACAACTATTTTAACTTAGGAATGCAATACTTAATAACTTTGTGTGTGTGAAAAAAGTAGAAGGACACGTCCAAAAAATCTATTTAGAAGCTGTTGGAAAGTTTATAGGTAAGTGTTTTTTTCTCTTTTAATTCCTTTTTAACAAGAATAAAATATTTAGCTAGAAATTCATAGTTTTTGTTGGATTTAGGATGCCCAGAGGAATACCCTTAAGTAAGTTTCAGAAGGGCCAAATAGTTGCCTATAAAAATGAAGGCAAAGGTGTGAGAGAGACTGCACGGCAGCTACGAATCAGTCCTAATACTGTTTCGAACTTCATAAGAAACCCTAAAAGCGACAGAAGAAAAAAGAAGACAGGAAGACCAAAAAAACTCACCCAATGTGATCAACGAAAAATAATTCGTGAACTCAAAAAGACTGGTGGAAGTGTCGGCAAGGCGCAATTTCAATCAGGAATTACACATGTAACCAAAAGAACTGTCTATAACTACATAAAACGCGCAAAAAAGTTCGTCTTCAAAAAACGGATGCACCATCCGAAGTGGAATGAAAAACACATGAAGAACCGATTGCAGTGGGCTAAAGACCACATGTCCTGGAGCTCAGAATGGACCTCAGTTATATTTTCCGATGAGAAAAAAATCAATTTGGATGGACCAGATGGTTATCAGTACTATTGGCACTGTCTTGGTATTGAAGAAGAAACTTATTCTACTCAACAGATGAGAGGAGGTGGTTTAATGGTATGGTTAGCAGTTGGCTATGGAGGCAGGACAAGTTTAGTCTTTCTAAATGGTAGACAGAACCATTCAGACTACATCCAGACTCTAAACTCAAATCTTCTCCCGTATGGCACTGAGTTAGGAGGAGATGACTAGATTTTTCAGCAAGATGGAGCATCAATTCACACTACAAATGATGTTAAAGATTGGTTTGCAGTAAACAATGTTCGACTTTTACATTGGCCTGCTAAAAGTCCTGATCTCAACATTGTAGAGAACATATGGCAATGATTGTACGTCGTGTTTACGAGGGTGGAAAGCAATTTGAATCTGTAGCTGAGCTGCAGAAATAATTAAACTTTGTATGGGACAATTTTTGCCAAACAAAAATTCAATCTTTATACAGTTCAATGCCAAATAGGATCTTCGAAGTAATTCGAGCCAACGGGAAAAGAATTCCATATTAATTTATATAGTACACCTCTTTTTTAGAAGTGTCCTTCTACTTTTTTCACTGATCATGAGATCGTCAAAACCAATTTTTTTATCAAGTATACTTTTTTTTTAATTGTGTACTTTTTTGTTTTGTCTAGATACAGGTATCTGCATGTAAAAACGTTGTGAATAAATTAATTGTTTAAAAAATGCGTCATTATTAATTTATCAAAAATAATCTAATGTCCTTCTACTTTTTTCACGCAGTGTACATAATGTATATCAGAGAATAAAATAACACTTCGAACAAAGAAATCTTCGTTTTATGTAAAAAGATAATATATTTTGTGTGTGTGTGCGGTATATATATACTATATATCAGCGAATAAAGAATAAAACAACATTTCAAACAAAAGAAATGTTAATTTTAAGTAAAAAAAGGGGATTTTTTTTATTTATATAATAAAGACATAATAACATGAAAACTCAATGCTAAACGATAATCCCTTGAAATGAAGCCAATATTTGAAGGGTAAAATCAATAGTGTTCCATATTGTAAAAGTGAAAAATGAAATCAATCTACTTTTACAGTTCTTAAAAAATGATGATTGGAAAAGGAAATGTATTACAGAACAAAATTTATTTTATGATTTAAAAAAGTGAATTTTTTTGTTCATGTATTAGTTTTCAGACTGTTATCATACAATATCTTGAATAATTTTAACTCGAGTAACTTTAACCTTCTGTATTTCATATTAAAATTTTCTTTTTATTTTATTCAATATATTTTTTCTAATAATATTTAATATGCTATTACGTTTGATATTTAAGCAGAACCTAAATCTAATAAGAAATTATGAAGAGATCATCAAAGTATTTTGCTTCCTTTTTTTATGACTGTTGCTAAATAAAATTAAAACAAATTCTTCTACAGTTATTTGTATAATAAATACTCATCATGTTTAATAATGCAATTTAAGACTATATTATTTTTAATAATAATTAGTAAACTTTATTTTTATATAAAAATTGATTACATATAATTAGTTGGAATAATCATTAAATTATAACCAGGGCTTGAAAAAGAATGGTTCGTTAGTAATTAATTGAAAATAACAATATGTTGATAATTTTACATAGTTTTGCAATTCTAATTAGATGCCACCTCTCTAAAAGAAATTACTTAAGATAACTTTAAAACATGAACTGAATTATATCCAACAATGAATTTTTATGAAGTTTTGCCATAAAAAAAAGTGAAATTGATATAAAAAATAAGACAACTCTTGTGGAAATAATTAAAAATTTTATACCTAAAATATATTACTAAATACTTAAAGAATAATAATAATTTACAATCGAGTATATCTATTTAAAAATACAAAATTTACATACCACGTCCAATTTTTCAGGAAATATTTAACCGATTAAGTCAAAGACCAGTTAAAAATATTTCATTATATATATTAATGGAAACGAATTTTTATTGTTGGCATGGTAACTCCACTTTTTAATGTTTGTAAACATTAAATAATCATCTTGAAATAATTACTAAATTATCTTCTAATATTATGCAAACGATGTACATTATACAAATGATTTTATTATTAAGCAAACGATGAATATTATACAAACGATTTTATTATTAAGCAAACGATGAATATCCTGTAAACGATTTTATTATCAAGCAAACGATTTTATTATCAAGCAAACGATTTTAATATCGTGCAAACGATTGGTTGTTAAGTATTCTTCAAACGATAAAATATTAGAAGAAAGGATTTTAGCATACGGAAAACAAAGCTCTACTAGTTAACATATGAAAACTTATAATAAAACGTGGAATAATATAACTATTAAAAAATAATTTACATAATTAGATTAAAAATGTAACATATTTATTAAAATAAAATACAAAGCAATGCATTTCATTTATGTTGAGTTGGCAAATAATATTTTATTTCCAATAAATATATGGCCTTTCAGTAAATAAACTAATAAAATGTTTTGGATTGTAGTCATAACAATAAATTGCTTAGAGTGAGAAAATTCATTGTTGTTGGGCCGGTCCAATAATTCAGCTTCAACATGAGCTTCGCATCGCTGCTCATTAGATAAGTACTGTCTTAAGATATATGACATGTATCTTAAGATATATGACATGACTCGATATTTCTGCTAAATATTGTTATATTTGAAGAATAAAAGCCTTATTTGTGGTGAAAGCTGATCGAATCAGTTTAATAAACACGTATTAAATTTTCTTTATTAAATTATTGTATTGTATCAATGCATTAAAAACACAAAATAGTTTTAGAAAAAAAACCTTCATAACAATTGTTGAGTATTGCATTATTATTTTTTGTATTTAATGTAATTCATTGCATTAATTAATCAAATAAAACTGTGATATTTTTCAGTTTTTTTTTTTTTTTAATTTGAATATGTTATTTGATAAAATTCTTTTATTCCAAAATTCCTTTTATAAATATTTACAAATCTTTCTGTATAGTTATTTTTATATTGCATAATCATACAATAAAAGAAACCACTAAAAAAATTTGAAGTGAAATGATATGATTGAATTGAAAAAGTTAAATGTGTTTCCACAATGAAGAAATTTTGATTTTTAAATATTGATGTTTATAGTAATTTTTAATCTATTTTAATTATATTTCAGTTAATAATTATAATTTAATTAATTTCATATCATGTAAACTTATAAAAAATTACCATAAATTCCATAATTTATTTTACGTAAATTTCTTTGTTTGAATGTAAATATTTCAAATATTTATATTTTAAAAGAGTTTAATGTAGTGAGGACATTTATATTCATCAATTATTATAAAAAATATTGATTTCTTACAAACATTTATTAGATTTAATAAAAATGATTAAAAAACAAAGGGGCAGATATTAATACAAATTTGAAGTAAATTAATATACTTAAATAATATAATACATAAATTTATTAAATCCAAGTATATTATTAAAATAAAATTTAGAAGTTATATTACAAAATAATCAAGAGAATTACCCACAAAATTTTAATTATTTTTTATAATTTTTAAAATCATTAATTTAAAATATTTAAATAATATATATATATTTTAATTAATAAATAACAAATAATTGTTTTATCATCAATTTAATCTTTCATTTTAGAAGTTATTTAATAGTTAGATGTTACTTTCAGAAGTTATTATTTTTCATTTAGAAGTTACATTACATATTCATGAGAATTATCCATCAAATGTTAATTATTTTTTTATAATTTTTAAATCATTAATTTAAAAATAAATTTAAAATATTTAAATAATAGATAGTTTATATTTTAATTAATAAATAACAAAAAATAATTTGTTTGATCATCAATTTAATCCTTCATAATTCATCAATAATTTTCTTTCTTATATTTCAGTTAAAAGATTTTAATTTGTCTTTAAGCAAACTAGTTTAAATGTGTCTAATGTGTAATGTGTATTTTTAATGTGTATATTTATTGTGTATGTATGTGTATATTTAAATGTATATTTTAATGTCTTTAATAATAATAAAGACAAATTTCGACAAGTTAAATCAACAAGTTTTCGACAAGTTCAGACAAGTTATTTATTTTGCTTATAACAAATTTCCAATTTGTCTTTAAGCAAAATAAAATGCAAATTCCTTTTTAGAATCTAAAATTTTAACTCGTATTTATAGAAAATCATCCGAGTAATAATTATCAAGCATCAAAAATTATTTTATTTCAATATATTCTGATAATCACTAGCCTAGGGATTTCGTTAAAATTGTAGAAAATGCAGCGATATTCAAGAAGTATACAAATTGTTTCAAATTTCTCCTCTGTAAATGGAGCCTTGAGAAATTTTGATCGTAAGTATAATTTGCTGTTAATATGAATTCGTTCCAATTTTGAATAAGTAATTGGAAGACAAATTACGAATATCATAGAATTAAAGTTTGTTTTACATTTAGCGCACAAAATTTGAAACTCCCAAGTTCGCATATTATAATATTATTTGCTTTATTTTTCTGCATTATCTATCACATGTCTTTATAACTTGAACCCACTCCTAATCAAATTTGTAATTCTCGCGTCTGATTCGTTACATATATGATAAAGGTAGCCAATCAGGCACGGATATACATAATTGGCATATAAACATAACAATGCCCTCAGTAATCTAACAATAAAAAAAGTTTTAATTTAAAACAAAAACATCATCTTAGAATAATCATGCTGACTTTCCCTATGCATATGGAGTTATTTATCCATTAAGGCAATAAATAGCCCCGTATGCATAGGGGAAGTCAGCATTAATTAATAATTACCGTTAAACGTTTTAACAATTAATGTTGAAACATTTAACGGTACAAATATATTTAAATAACAGTATGAAAACAAAAAAAAAATATTTATTATTTATTATATAATAGTAATGGGTGAAGTTTTAAGGATAGTTAATGACATTTTGTGATGAAAATAATAAATTTTTTGCTATGCATATTCTATCATCTCTTAACGTTTTATAAACCATTTTTAAATACCACATCATGTATTAATTACTTATATTTAAAGCGTTTGAAACTTTTATATCACTCAATATAACTTGCATAAGAAAAAGTAAATAATAGAAACAGTTTGTCAAAAGGAAAAATAAGTAACGTTTTCCCGGTGAATGTCAAATTCAGATTCGGCATTTGAATCGTTTCCTCCTGTCAAAAGTTTCCACGAATTTGGGACCGAGCATTTCAAAGTTTAACGATTTCGAAAACTTTCATAAAATAACAAACGTCTCACAAAAGGACATAAAAGGAGTAGAACATCCATTCAGTTCTTTGGAACTGTTTTTGCCTTATTTTATTGAAAGAAGCAAGCAACAACTGAACGGAGTAGAGCATCCATTCCGTTCTTTGGAACTATTTTTGCCTTATTTTATTGAAAGAGGCAACAATTTTTGGATTAGATCAGGGGTGGTCAACCCAAATGATCTTGCGGGCCACTTTGGAAATGCAACATAACTCCTCGGGCTGCATATAAAATTATATATCCCCATATTAGATTTAGACCCACTATAGACATTTTTTGGTGAAAAATTGAAACATAATGAGTTATTATTCGTGTGTTTACTAGTATTCTTACATGCAAACATAGGTAATATAATAATAATGATACGCACATTGGAAAGAAATATATAATACTAAAAATGAAATTATTAAACAATATTTATTTTACTGCGATATTTGTTTCTTTCACTTAGCTTTTGCAAATCGATCTCAACTTGAATATTTGCACATCGTAGTTGGTGTTGCGGGTTAGCGCTCGTTATGTTTGAGCATTTTTTGTGTTTGGTCAATTTCATTTTAGAAAAAAAATCGATTCGTAGGTATAAGTTGAACCAAAAGCGCTAACAACTTCTACTAAGAGTCTGGTTTGCTCTGCTATCAACAATCAACGGTGCGTATCTAGGGATCGTCACTACGTCACTCAGGTCACTTATAGTGGCTATATTAGATGTTCCAAGATGCGCACGCATCATGAATTCGCAGAATATAATTTAATTATTCTGCGAACTCATAACTGTAAACTCATAAATAAAACAGACATCATCTGTCTTATTTTTGCATTAATATTATTTTAAAATCAAAGTTAATTTTTTTCATAATTTCAACGGTTAATTTTTAAATACATTAATGCACAAATGCAATTTGTAATACATTGGTTTTCACTACTTTCGCCATTGTAAAATGAATATATTTTGTAAAAGTGTGATAAATCTCACGGGGCAGAAAATATTCAAGGCGTGCCGCGCGTTGGTCACCCCTGCATTAGAAGAATAAAACAATTTTGTGATTGTATGTGTTCAAGTTTTTTCTCAATATTAAAAGATTATATAAGAATTACAAAAACATTGATTGAGAAAACAATTTTAGAACTACAATAAAAATTATCAGTCAATTTTTAAGCAGTCATAAATAAATCGTCAAAAGATTTCAGGTTAGTCTTAATAGTTCCGCAAACAACGGAAAATTTCTTCATCCTCATCAATAGCACGACAGCCCTGAGTGGACCAAGGCTTTCCTTTGAAGAGATTTCCATGCATTCCTCTGGGTAACAATGATCCTCCAATTCTTAACCTTTAGTACACTACTACTACACCACATCACTGTGCCTAGAGCTGAGACGCTCCTATACAGTTTGGGAATTATGTGGGTCAGAATAAGTCAGATTGTGCTCTTTGACGCTCTACGGTCATATGAGACTGGGACCTACGGCTTAAAGTGGATTCCAAACCCCTACAAACATCTGTGGGAACGCCGGGATTCAAACCCGAAACCTGTGGTACCGAGTGCCAGAGCGCTAGCCACTCCGCCATCAGGTCCCAACCTTTAGTACAGCAAATTCTTTTTCAACTGCTTCTATTCATCGCAACTTGGGTCGTCCTCTTCCTCTTTGTTCCCGGCCTAATGTCCAATTGGATAGCGATCTGGCCTTTGGCAAAACAGGCTTCAGGCTCAAATCTTGGCGGTGGCATGGATATTTGCGAGTGGTTCGTTAAACTGTAGGTACCGGTCTAATTAGCTCACAGTATGCACAAAATGACTGTAGAGCGACAAACCAAATCCTCTTTGTCCTTGTGTCTGTCAAAATGAGCCTTTTTACATAGTTTAAATCATTCATTTTAAATACATGGGCGGCCAGGTTAGTAGTAGGTGCGGTTTCCGGGAGACGGAAGTACGTCATCAGTGACGTCATCAGAGAAGCGCGCGCAACCGGAAGTGACGATTTTGTTAGAGATGGCGTTTTGGTAGATAAGGACCCTAGAAACTTTTTTTCAACTGCCGGAATGTTGTACTATAAGAGAGGGGGCTGTACTGATAAGGTCTTAATGTAAAATAAGATTATGTTTAAACATTATATATTTGCGTAATTAATTCCCGATAACATTAATCCTTTTTGGAATGTTTGATAACTGGGGCCAGACATGCTCAGAAGGATTGATATGAATTGTCAACAAAATTCTTCCCCGTAAGATAATTACGGTTTACTTACCCTGTGCACACTCTGAATGGTTATGTTTAAACATTATATATTTGCGTAATTAATTCCCGATAACATTAATCCTTTTTGAATGTTTGATAACTGGGGCCAGACATGCTCAAAGGATTGATATGAAGCGACAAAATTCTTCCCGTAATAATTACGGTTTGTCCCTGTGACACTCTGTCAAAATAAGATTATGTTTAAACATTATATATTTGTTTAAATCATTCATTTCCTTTTTGAAATACTGGGGCCAGACATGCCAGGTTGAGTAGTAGGTGCAAAATTCTTCCCGGAAGGATAGTACGTCATCACCCTGTGACACTCTGAATGTAAAATAAGATTATGTTTAAACATTATTTTTGTTAGAGATGGCGTTTTTTGAATGTTTGATAACTGGGGCCAGACATGCTCAGAAGGATTGATATGAATTGTCAACAAAATTCTTCCCTATAAGATAATGCTGTACTGATAAGGTCTGAATGTAAAATAAGATTATTTTAAACATTAAATATTTGCGTAATTAATTCCCGATAACATTAATCCTTTTTGGAATGTTTGATAACTGGGGCCAGACATGCTCAGAAGGATTGATATGAATTGTCAACAAAATTCTTTCCCGTAAGATAATTATGGTTTACTTACCCTGTGCACACTCTGAATGTAAAATAAGATTATGTACAATCATTATCTTATATTTTCGCATGATACAAGAGACAGTAAATAACATTCATCCTATTTGGAATGTTTGATAACTGGTGCCAGACATGCTTAGAAGGATTGATATGAATTTTCAATAAAAGTATTTCCCGTGAGATAATTTTCTATTACATACTTTGTGTACAATCTGAATGCAAAATAACTTATAAGCTAATGGACAAACATTATCTTATATACTCGCATGATACAAGGGACAGTAACGATAACATTATTCATGTTTGGAATGTTTGATAACTGATAAGATAAGCAGAATAGGAAACTGTTTTAATTGGATTTCTTCTTAATTTTTTAATTAGATTATTTTATAAAATGTGTTTAGTAAAGGAATTTATTTGTATTAAATTTGATTATTTTTTTATTGGATTATTTTACAAATTTATATTATTACAAATATAATTATTTTCTATTTGCAAAATTTATTGAAGAAATTTATTTATTTTTCTTTTACAATTTTATTTTTTTATTTCAATTTGATTAAAAAAAAATTTTTTATCATTTTACAAAACTGTTTTTCATAAAGGAATTTATTTTTTTATTGTTGCTTCTTTCAAATTTATTTTACAAAACTTATTTTCGTAAAAGAATTTATTTTTATTTTTTCGGAAAATTAATTTTTTTTATAATTCCATTTCTTTATTTCGATTGCATTTGTTATATTTTACAAAATTTGTTTTTGTAAAGGAATTTATTTACTTTTTTAATTTATAATTTTTCCCTAGTGTGTTACTACATTTTTTTTTATCACTTCATTAGACATGTAATTATCCGAAACTTTGTTTGGCATTTAAAGTTTTCCTTAAAAATCTCTCACACTTCTTTTTAAATACGATATTAATTTCAAATTTTCTACCCAATATTAAATACTACACAGCATTCGTATTAAAAAATTTAATATGTTAACTTTTTGAAGATCATATACCAGAATAGTTAAAACTCCGAGGGAAATGTTACGAATTTATATATTTAACCAATTAATGAAATGCAGAATTTTTTTTTAACATAAATGTACTTTAATTAAAATAGGCATGAAATTTTCTTTCAACTCACTTATTTTTCTAATATTTTTTTTCTTTCATACTCGATTCTATTTTGATAAACCCTATAACTTCTTGCTGATACAAATAAAATGTCTTAGCATGCATTTTTTTTTTCAAACATTTAGAAATAACACAGATTATGATTTTGTAAGACAAAATAATTAAAATATTATATTTATAAGGAACTTACACTAATTTATTTCTTAACCTATTTTATTTAAAAAATATTGCATACTTCTAATTATATCACCAATAATTTTCACCTACGTTATTATTTTCTTTACTGTAATACACAAAATCTTGTACTTAATCGGAGATACATTTGTTAAATTTTCCCACGAATAAATGTTCAATACTAATACATATTACTATACTAAACTAAAGAATTTGTATAACATGAAAAGCATAGAATACACACACACACACAAATTTCTACAGAAAACTTTCTTACAAAATCTAATTGTATAAGCATGCTATATATCTTATTATTTTTTGAGTGATTTTCTCACATTCTTCTTATCTGGGGAAAAACCCCCAATGATTACATTCTATTTAAAGACACACGTTAGCGTATTATATTTATAAAATTAAGGTGTATATTTTTTTTAATCCAACTATTTTATGAAACAATATTTACATTGATATTTAAATTTTAACATGTATTGAATTTTCTTACTCAAAAACTTTTATCATTAAAGAAAAATCTGTACGTATGTTCTTTTCGAACATCATCTCAAATTCTAGTATACAACCTTTTTTTATTTTTCCTGGACTCTCTCT
>BPLQ01015040.1:0-23961 GCA_021605075.1 Caerostris darwini | reverse complement strand
ACTATGTGTTGAAAAACTGAAAATCTAATATTGTGTATGCATTAAAAAATCTGCATGAGAACCATTTGAACTAGAACAGTAACGAGACAGAATATTCGTGTTGACATATGAAATTTGAAAATTTAATTAAAGGCAGCCTGATGGCTAATTGGCTACCTCAGACTTTCGGTTCGAATGCTAGCATTGGCATGGAAGTTCGTTCGTGGTTTGGAATCCACGTTAAACTTTAGGACACGGTCTAATTAGCCCAAAGTGTGCGTGAAATGACCGTAGAGTGACACACCAAACCCTTAAGTTAATTAGGAAAATACATCTTATTCTGAAATTGTAAAATTTGATGTATTGATTATGAAGTATAATAATAAAATACAAAACAACTGGACAGATTCTAACAAACCTGATAATGAATGGTCAATGATTTTGATTGCTTGAGAAGTGGATTGCTATTCAGAGGGAAAACTTATTCCACAATTAAATACTCTCTGGTAGTAAGGAGGAACAGTCACCGGTAAAATGCATATCACAGTCGAGTTACCGCAGAATAACACATTAGACATTAACTACTAGCAATGCAAGATCGGATCTAAACAATGATAATTATTATTTCTTTTAAAATACTATTCACAGAAATTCATTTTTTTAATTAAATGAAATAAAAAGGATTCCGATTTGATGAAAACCAGAACCTGCTCAATCATTTCTAAAATTTACAAAGAAACGAATAAAAATTGTTAACACGTCTCAAAAATATTGTAAAAAAAAAACTTTAAAATTACAATTTGATATTCTGCGGTGCTAAAGTATCAACACAAAAAATGTATATTTTTACTTTTTATAAAATAATTAGCGTAATAATATCGTGTTGACAAAATTAGTATTCTCACATCATTATATTGACGTTCTACATATTGATATTTTTAAAACCAACATCAAATGACAGTATTTGATATATAAATGTTATTTTAAACGGGTCTTATGTTCATAACACTTGGAAGTAAACAACTATTTGAGCGTCAAATGACATGTAACAATAGTATACAAAGAATAATTAACCACTGTGAATTCCTAACACTATGTAAATTCTTCTCTGGTTAACTCATTACTTCAAACTATTGGAACTTTCTCTTAATCCTTGAAGAGACGCGCTGGCTGAGATATTTATCTAAATCTTTGACAATTTAATGTAATTGTACCTTTTTCTGTAATTAATTTTCCAATAATTTATGCATGCCATCCATAAATAATTTTCTGTATATAGAACTAATTTTCATCGTCAAATTCCAGTTAAATAATGTATACTTTTATTTAAAGGTGTACTTCTAAGATGAATAAGATTTTTCAAATAACATAAATAGGGGTATACTAATTATAGAAGACACTACCGTAGTTTCTTTTTAATTGGAAGTTTTAATTTAGCTGATAATGCGTTCATCTAAATATCCGAAATATTTGTTCACAAGGTAATGGATATTTAAGAGATATTTCATGACGCAATTCGTGATACTTTATTTTATAAATGCGAGGACCATTTTCGATATAAGCTGGGTTTTTTTCTGCCTCAATTTTTCATACTCATAAATAAAGAAAAGCAATTTTTCACTGAGCGAGCACAAAATATGAAATAAATACAATAAGAATTGCATTTCAATACAAAATCGAAACTATTTACCTGTAATTTCGAAGGTTCAAACTCTTTTTTCTAGTCTGTTATCTTTACTAACGTTGTTTTAAAAAGAAAAAAAAATGTGACATTCAACTAATATCTACAAAGCATTTTTGTACGTCTTTGTAGCTCCAATCTTTCAAAAACACCTTAGGAAATAAAATATTTCGTCTACAGCGTATGGCCGTGAGTAACCAGAGGCTTCAGGTTGGAATCCTGGCATTAGCATGGACGTTTGATGGTGGTTTGGAATCCATGTTAAACTGAAGGTCCCGGTCTAATTAACCTAAAGTGTGCACAAAATGACCGTAGAGCGATAAACCAAACCAAATCTACAGCGCACTTTATATTCTACACAATGCTCAACTCGAAACTGTTTTTATAAAATCTGCTTCCAGAAATACAAAATGTTTAAAACGTTACACTTGGCTCTGTGTAGAATAATTTTAAACCCAAACACGTTAAAATAATGGCTTACTATAATTTTCGTCAAGAACAGAATAGTTTCGCATCTAATGGGCAAATAATGTCTTCAATATGTAGGCTGCAATAACATAGCATATTTATTTCTCAATCAAAATGTATATTTTCTTAATTTAAATTTTAAAATATCGTGGCATGCAGTGTCTGGAGCATTCGAAAATATTTGATATTCAATTATAATTGTTTAAATTTCTGTTAAAGTCTCAGTTTAAATTTTCATTCTCCATCAGAATTTCTTTGAAATAGAGGTTTTTTTAACAGCATCGAATTTAAATCAAAATTTTTTCACGAAATGCCTGAATTTTTATGTATTTATTCTGTTACATCTTATGTAAAAACGGAAATTAAATATACATTTATGTACAATTTTTTTGTGATATAAAATATTAAAGAAAATAAAAATAAAATATTAAAGATCCAATATTTGGTATTTTTATAATAATGATGAAGTAACCTTTTTTTCAATAATATATATTTCTAAATTACTCAAATTAGAAAACCCTAAATGAAAATTTTAAACATTCAACCACGTTTAAAGGATAGTTACAAAAATGAGTTTTTACAATTATTTTCCTCAAAACGCGTTTATCAGTAGCCGATGAAGCTGTAGTCGTATTTCGAATTATTCTTTTTTAACGATTATAATTAATATAAAACAAAAAATATTTCACATTTCTAAGAAATTAATGGCAAAAAACATTCACCAAAATTTAAACTGTCAATGAACTTTTCTTTAGTAGTGCAGTTATTTTTATGGAGAATATGCAACTTTCAAGTTCCATTCCTAATATACAATTATCTGAAAGTTTATATTCAAACATTAAAAAGATATTTCCCCAGGTTTTCATATAGGAAATATTCCATTTTATAAATTATCTACATTAAAAAAACCCCAAATAAATTTATTTTGCCATCTGGTGGTTTCCTGTAATTTGCATATTCTTCTTCAAGATGTGTGTGATAATTCTACAGGTGAAATTTTTATTTTAGAGTTCAATTTCTGTGTGATTCTGAATTATCCTTAATTTATGGACATGAGTGTACCTCTTTTTAAAATAAATTCGTTAGAAGAATATAATGTATTCTAATTTTTGCCAACTGATGGGATATATTTTTTGCCTTCTTTTGAAGATACATTCAAAGAAATCAAATAATTAGATTATATTTATTAATGAACATAATTTATCTGTACTCAAAATCTTTTTTTTTTGCTTGGATTTTCCTAAATTTGGATAAGGAATTTTTGTTGCTACAAGAGCTGTTTTGCTACAGCACTGCCAGCGATGCAAAACAGGAGTGCTGCAAAGTGTTCATTTTGGTACAACAACTTGGAATTACTGCATTTAATAAGAATAATCAAATATTTTTAATTGCGCTTATAATTTAGATTTAATGTTTCTGAGGTAGTTTTTTTTTAAGCATACATCTCGATATTATTTGAAAGGTTAGATCTGTAGGAATCCCTTTTAAGCGGGTTTTTTTCCTGCATTTGATTTCCTTAAAACTGTTCCAAAATCTCACACATATTCCATATAATTCACTTTATGCAATTTTCAATTCCCGAAAAGTCTCTTGCGTGAAATTTCCTAAAGGATCAATTTTTTTGAGTGGTATTCGAAGAATTCATTGAACATTTAAAAAAACAAATTGTTTTATTGCGACTTTTCATCCATGTTCATTAAATTCTAACGCATAAAATTGCAAGGGAAAGGGAAAATTATCTATATAATTTACGATAGTCTTGATAATATTAACAAGTAAAAACTTTAAAATTATTGACTTTGTAATTAATATCAATTGTAAATAATATTCCAATAATAAAATAGAAATTCAAGCATAAATATAATATTATTTTTATTTTTATGCTTGATATTATAGTATATACCTGCATTGTAATTAGTTTTAATACTTCAGTTATATTACTTTTTGATAGCAGAATATTCAATATCTTAAATTTATTAAAAAAAATGTTGTTCTAGACGTATTTATTTTTAAGGGGATTATTAAAAATATGTAATATATTGAACTGAAACTAAGAAATTTTAATTTAAATAGTTGACTCATAATATTTGGTAACGAATTTCTATGAAATATCTAAATATCTATTACATACATAAATGCAATGGTCATAAGTTTTTATATAAATAAAATATTGAAATGATGATTAATATAGCAAACAACAATTTTAGTTTCGAATGCGTATGCACGTATCACGTTAAACGGCATCTTTGTCGGAAACTTCCTCCCCAGTGGAGCTTTCCTTGGAATGAATCAAAAGATGAGTTTTCAAATTGCCCTTTTGATTAAATTTTCGATTGCAAATTCCACACTCAAATGGCTTTTCTTTCGTATGGATACGCAAATGAGTGTTCAAACCGCTCTTCTGTGAAAATGTGCTCTTGCAAACTTCGCACTCGTAAGGCTTTTCGTTGGTATGGATTCGGTAATGGACATGTAAACCACTTTGATATCTAAATTTTCTTTTGCATACTTCGCATTCAAATGGCATTTCTTTCGTGTGTGTAAGCAAATGAGACTGCAAAGAAGACTTTTGAATAAACTCCTTTTTGCAAAATTCACACTCATAATTTTTCACGCCAGAATGTATAAATGAATGAGTCTTTAAATGTTCTTTCTGTGTAAATGACTTTTTGCAAACGTTACAAACATATAGCCTGAGACCAGTATGAATACGCACGTGCCGGGATAAATCGCTTTTCTTTCTGAACCCTCTACCACAAATCTCACACTGGTAATTCCCTTGTTTAGCGTTAATGGAAGATTTTGCCATTATCGGAGGTTTTATGAGAAATTTCGTAAAAGAGATGCTAAAATTGTTTCAGATTGAATTCAGCGGGATTCTTGTGTAACCGTGTAGTCTGGATCTTTGTAATGATTATTTTCAGCTGTTGTCCACTCAAGTTTCTAATATTCTAGAGAGAAAAATTCAATATTAAGAATCAAAGTGATATTCATATTGTTTTAAATAGTTAACACTAAAATTTATTCATTTCCGGTTTTTATTTTTCACGAAATATTTTAACTGATTAAAGGTATTAATTATTTATGAACAGCAACCTTTAAAACATACATTCAAAAATATTAAAATAAATTTTTAATATTTTGCAATTTTTCACAATTATTTGTTAGTCTAAGAAAATCAAGGTTCTGTTTTTATTTAAAATGGTTTTCTTTAAATACTGAAGTAGTATCTGAAAATTTTAATATTGAGATCTGATAGCATTTCATTCAATTTCTCGCGTTAACCTTTTTTCCAGAAACTCTTATTTTATCGCCACATGTTTGACTAAATTTTTATAACTAATACGAAATAACCAATTGAAATCACTAAATTTTGCATCTCGATAAGTAGAAGACGCTAATTAGTATTCATTTTGTAAACAAAATTTTACTCTACCCTCTACTAAAATATATGCAATTAATGAACATACATTATCTATTGCGGTAAAAGCCCAGAACATTTTTACTTGATAATTTATGTTCTGACCCCGTTAATTATAAAAATTTATACCACCGAGATTCAAAAGCCGTATACAGTACTTTAATGTGGTTCACAAAATCATTTTTGAATGCCAATTTCAGTAACAAATATTAATTCTTTATATATTATAATTACTTGTAGAGTAATTAACAAAAATATGTTCCAACAAAGAAAGTCGCTTAAACCAATGCATAGATACTATGTCTTGGAAAAACTGAAAACAAAAAAAATGATTATACGTTAAGAAATTTGTGGGAGAATCATTTAAAGTAGAACAGTTTTTTTTTTTCTAATGCAGCTGACAAACACAGACAGCTTGGTCTTTGGATGCTTTAAGGCAAGTGCAGCAGAGACGTACTCCCTTTGCATTACACAGGGGGCGCGTGTAACTTGAAGATAAGCCACGGACGCGGAGTAACAATGCCCCCGCAACGCTCTACGATCCTATTAGGACCGGGACCTACTTTTTAAAGTGGATTCCGAACCACTACAAACAAGCATGGCACCTTTGGGACTCGAACCCGAAACCTGTAGTACCGAGCGCCAGAGCGCTAGCCACTCGGCCATTCAGGCCCGAAAGTAGAACAGTAACGAGACTGAAAATTCTTCATAACAATTGGAATTTGATCCTTTAGCTTAGGTCGGCCGATTGGCTAACGCTTTGAACGTTTGTATCACAGGCTACAGGTTCGAATCCTAGCGGTGGCATGAGTGTTTGCGAGTTGTTCGGAATCAACGTTAAACTGTCGTTCCCGGTCTAATTATCCTAAAGTTTTCACAAAATAATCGAAGAGAGGAAATCCAAATCACTCCATTAAGGAGAATAATAAAACTTAATACTTTAGTTGTAAAGTTTATTGAACAAATTTGGTGCATTGGCTAAATTATAATAATAAACTGGAAAACAACTGGACACATTTTAACAAACCTCATAAAGAACGGTCAATGATTTTGATTGATCGTTGGGCTTGAGAAGCGGTGAAAGTGAGGTAGTATTTGAAATTGTCCCCTTCTCAATTAATGGAATATGTTACAGCGATAAACATTTGGATTATAAATGCCAAATCTGTTCGTAGAATCCTCATTTCTGTTGGATTTCATGAAAGAATTCAGTGAAGAAAATCACTCATTTCCCGAGAAAGTCAAAACACCATTTATGAATATATCTATAAAAACTTTTAGTTTGTGATAAATTCTATTTTTCAAAGATGAGAATAAATGTGTATTTGGAAGAGAAGGACGTAAAATTCAGTTTCTCAGTAAAGATTATTCGAACAAAAATATTTCGCTACATCGAAAGAGTCGTGGCTCTGAGAATGATGAAAGTTTCTCTCTAGCGTTAGGGAATTAACATTCATTGGAAGTACAACGAATCGTTTGGAATTACTGAACATATTGCCATATAACGTTCAGACATCTGTTGACAGTGATTAGTTTGGAAACCAGTGGATCTTTCAGCATAGCAAGGATGCAAATCACAAAGATAGTCAGAGGACTTACAAAATACATACACTGATCCATACACCTCATCAATCGATAGGTTTGAAATCCATCGAACGGAAAAATGTATCAGAGAATTAGAAAAACAGTGGCAAAGATAAAGCTTTCGTTAAAAAAAAACGTTGCACTGTTGTAAGCCGCGTGGTTTGAAATTACACCAAATATTACATAAAATGATATTACGTCAATGTCTCGGATATTACAAGCCATCATTAATTCATAGGTCAAATTATGCAGTATTAAATTTTCTAATCGTTATGCTAATTTTCCCCGGAATGTATTTTTTTGACATAAGACGATTTTCTAAATTTAAAAGACTTAATTAAATTACCTTTTATTTAATGTTAAAAAAGAATGCCGATTACATGTTATGTAATTGCATAATAAATGCAATTTTTGAGTGTATGTTGACATTTAATAGACGGATCGTAAGCTGGCTTTTTAAGAGTGGATGCTGATCATTTTACTTCTTTGGTACTTTTTTTATGTTTCAAATACTGATGTATTTAAGCCTTTTCTATTACCAGAAATCACTTTAGATGAACAAAATTAAACAATTTGAAAATCTATATCAAATTTTCATTTTTGCAAGTAAGAAAGTGTATATAATAGGAATAAATATAATCATTTCAATTACACGCAGAACTACTGTAAAACCATAGAAAATTATCAATGATTATTATTTTTTATTCTATGCACAGGAAATTTAAAAACCAACATAAATTTGAAACTTTAAAAAAACCATTTAGAATATAGTTACAAAATTGAATTTGCCGGTTATATTTGAAATTGACCACACTTCTATTAACAAATTATGTTGAGGCGATAAATAGCAAAGGACATATGTATTTAATGGATTAAATTTGTTTATGAGTTTGAAGTGTTCTTTTGATTTACATAAATCTAACCAAATGCCATTTACCTCAATAAAAAATATCTTGCAACTTAGTACATAAATTTGTAAAATAAAAGTCCTTTTTAGCGTGTACGAGGATGTTCGATGGACTGTCGTTAAGCTGGTCTTCAAAGTGTGGAAATGGATCATTCACCTTGTTCCTTTTGAAAGGTTTCAGTTCCTATTTGTATTTCAATTTTCTATATATGCTTAAATAATGAAGATTACTAAAAATCAGTTTTGTTCATTATCTTCGAACAAATTGAAATTTTTTAATTTTATTCTTTCCAATGTGTTCACATCTTTTTCAATTAAGAAAGAATATAGGTATAAATTTAATCATTTCAATTCAACAGAGCACGTCAATAATACAACAGTTCAACCTCTGGAATTATATGCACATTTGAATTATAACACAAAATGAATGTATATTAAATAGAATGGTTTTTCAAATTGCATGGGATCTCCGTATCTTAAACCCTTTTAAATTTCAATTTAATATTTTTTCAGCATATAGTAAAGCAATGAATGATCAAAGATCCTGCAGTTGGTATTTTTAAAATATAATAATGACGAAGCAACAATTTTCAATCATTTATTAACTTACTCCTGCTTAAAAAAACCATATATGGGAATTTAAACATTCAACCATGTTTAGAAAACTTATATACAACTGAATCTTTTCTGGAATTAATAATTTAATAATTTATTCAAAACATTCATAAATAATTTTCTTAATAAATTATTAATTTTCTTAACAAATTCATGTTAATTTAAAGTGATACATGCTATTATGTGGAGGTGTACCTATGGCATGTATGGAGTATTATCAAATAAGAATATGAGTATTATTTCTAGAAAACCTCACTGCTATAAAAATTTTTTACGTATAATCCTTATTCTAAATATCCGAAACACTTATTTCTAAATAATACATATTTAAGAAATATTTCAGGACGTTATTTCCAGTGATTATTTTTTTTAATGGAAGGACTAAAATAGATGCAAACTATTCTTCGATCAGAAATTTTTTTATTCACATACATCAACGAAATAAATTTTCTACTGGAAAAATACAGAATCTGTAAACACTGCAATAGCAATTGGATGCCAATATAGAATCAAAACTATTTACCTGTAATTTTAGAGATTGATAGGCTTTCTGCAATGTGGTGTTTTTTGTAAATCTCTTTCCTTCAAATGATATGTCCTAAATTAGTAGTTTTGTACTTCTCGGTTGCCACAATTTTTCAAGAAATCTTAGAAAATAATACTCTTCAACTACAGCTTTCTTCCGCTTGTAATATTCCTGTAAGATCTTCTTTTTGCACACTTGGCGTAATCACACCGGGATATACAGACATAAAATGGATTCTGAAACACCAATAAACATCCATACCAACACCAGGATTCGAACATAAAATTTGAGGTACCAAATTCCAGAGAGTTAGCCATTTGAGCATTAAGTCGCTCGCGCAATTCAGACTATAATACCTTATTCTATACTAATTTTAAAATATGCAGTATCATAATAAATATTTTTTATTTCTGAAAACAGATTTTAAACACTAAACTTGGATTTATAAATTTCTTTTCAAATTTAAAGTGAATTAAAATCATACTATTCTATAATTTTGGTCAAGATTAGGATAGTTTCGCGTCAATTGGTATGTTATCGAAAATTAAGCTGCAGTTATATGGACAATATAAATATGAAACAAAATGCTTAGTGTTTCCTTTCTATGTGCTTTTATCATGAATTATAATTATTATAACTCAATTTCATTTCTATGCTCAATTTTTTCAGTATGCATTTTCTCATTTTATTCAAAAATTAAATTATCGTGAAATGCACTGTTTAAAAACATTTGTAAATATTAAATATTCGTTTGAACATTTTAATATTTTCTGAATTTCTCTTTGATAATTTTGACACGAAAATTTTAATTTATAACTAGTTTTCATTATCGAATTTAAATTTTAAAAAAATTTCATGAAACTTTGAATGTTTACTTTTTGCGCAGATGGGTTAATTAGTGTCTCTCAAACATTTTTTTTTTAAAGCAATTGTTTATTTTAACCGTATCACAATATAAAACATATTATTCTGTAAACAATTCAATCTTTCCTGGGCACTAGTACATTTAATGTCATTTATCAAACAAGAATAAATGCAGACAACCCTCTGCCCCCTCGGAAAAAATATTTATCTTATTATTGCCAGTATATTGTTATATAAAATTAGATTTTACTATCATATGATAAAAGAGCATTAAACCTATTTAATGTTTTTAAATGCAAAGACAGCATCGTATTCTACTTGGATATTAAATAAATACTTTTAATATTGACAAGCTACTAAAAAAAATTAGAAAATTGCCATGAAGTACGACTGTTTACACTAATTTATGAAAGAAATATTTTTCTGAAACAAATGTTGGCTGTTAATATATTTTTGAATAAAAATTTGAATGTTAATAATGTTTTTAAACTTACTAAAATAGTGCGTAAAACATTGGAAGTTGTTAATACTATTTAACAGTTTCCAATATATTATACAGATTTAAAAAATTGTAGATTGGAAATTCTATCTCAATTTCAGTAACAATATTCAGTTATTCTATATAAAAAAAGGATTCTTTCAGTAAAAACCTGTTTATCTAGAAATTATATAAGCACTATAACAATAATGAAAAGTAGATAAAAACGGTGTTGATCATTTAGGATTCTAGTTCCTCCTAAATAAGAGGTGGAAAATAAAACTCAGCAAAAAAAGCGCTAACTAAGGATTCTAGTTCCTCCTAGATAAGAGGTGGAAAATAAAATTCAGCAAAAAAAGCGCTAACTAAGGAATCTCGTTCCTCCTAAATAAGAGGTAGAAAATAAAACTCAGCAAAAAAGCGCTAACTAAGGATTCCAGTTCCTCCTAAATAAGAGGTGGAAAATAAAACTCAGCAAAAAAAGCGCTAACTAAGGATTCTACTTCCTCCTAAATAAGAGATGGAAAATAAAACTCAGCAAAAAAAGAGCTAACTAAATCAAAAACTGACATTCAGTTTATGAATACAGAGAATACTCGAAATATTTTTTGGAAGGATTTCAAAGTTCAAGTTGTTTGACTGTCCTTTTTTAATTATTTTTACAAGAATATCTCTTTTGTATTTCATTCGTGACTTGTTGTGATTCAAGATGATATTAGATAAAATTGATGATTATTAAATTAGATACTTAAATTGAACATTACGTCAGATACCACGCAACACCTTATTACTTCAATGCAGAGAGAAGATTACAATTGGCAAGGTCATGTCACATGGCGTCAAATTATTTTCAAGTGCATGAATTATGCTAATTTTTCTTTTTCATTGAAATATATGTATATCATTTATATTCAGCGATTTTCTTCAAATAAATATTTATTTTACATATTTGATGCTTTCCCATTTTTACATTAAATTGTTGTTGACTAATCCCCAATGTCCTGCAGTGCGGAACCCACATCCCATGAGTGATCTACTCATGGAGGGAGGGAAAGGGGTAGCTTCTCTTGTGATCGAGCACCCGTAGGTAGAAGTCTGACTTGGCTCCCGCGACGTTCTTGCAGTCATAGGAGACAGGGACCTACGGCTTAAAGTGGATTCCGAACCACTACAAACATCCATGTCACCGCCCGGACTCGAACCCTGTGGTATCGAGCATCAGAGCGCTAGCCACTCGACCATTCAGGCCCACACACATTAAATTGTTAATACATTTTGTAATTGAATGAAAAAAATGCAGTTTCAACAAACGTAATTGCACAATAAATGCAATTTTTAATGGGTTTATGTTGACGAGCTTTGGACTGTTTGCACGTATACCTTCACAGAGTGAAAATTGATCATATTATCTGGTCTTTTTTTTTAGGTCTCAGATGTGTAGAAGTCTTATAAACATCTATTTATTTTAATAATCGTTGTCTATTTTATCAGTAATAAATTTAGATGAATAGCTTTAAACAATTTAAAGTTTTTGACTGTTAATGTTTTCAAAAAGTTTTGAAAGTACTAAATTACACAGACTTAATCATTTCATTTAAGCAAAACTCACAACTAATAGAAACACGAAAGATGTTTTACGTAATTTAAGATTTTAAATAATTTAACTTCATTTCGTTATTATAAAACTTCAAAGTAAAAATTGTCTTTATTTCAATTCAGTGTTTTCTTGCGTAATCTTGATTATTTTCAGCTGTTGTCCAATGAAGTTCCTTTTATTCTGCGAAAAAAAGTAGGTATTAAGAATGAATAATATTGATATCCGTTTAAAGAGTTAACAGTAAATTTTATTTGTTATTAGATTAGTATATTTTCACTAATTATTGACATTCATTAAGCAAAATCTTTTAAAACGGAACGAGATAATATATAAATCTATGTTAATATTTAAAAATAGTTTTGGAATTTTGTATGATTTTTTCTACAAAACTGTCTGTTCTTATATAAATTGGTTTTAAAAAATTGTACAATTTGTACATTAAAAACTGACTTTCAGTATTCATCTGAAAGTCAGTTTTTAATGTACAAATTTTATTAATTGAATTTTTTTTAATTATTTCATTCAATATGCCAGAAGTAAACGATATTAAACAATATTCATATCAAACATATATTAATCATTTCCTATAGTAATTTAAAGGTAAATAGCACTAAAATGCGGAAAAACTTCTTTACTAGAAATTTTAACAAGTTTACTAGTTCTACTTAAATGAAATGATTAAAGAATACATTAGTTAAACCTCTAAAATTGTTTTTTCATCTGAATTTTATAGCAAAAATAATATATATTAAATGTAGTGCGATTTCAAATTGCATGGGATCAAAGTACCATAATCCACTTTAAATTTCAATTTAATACTTCTTCAGCTTAAAGTAAAGCAATAAAATATTAAACATCCTGTAGTTGGTATTTTTCAAACATAATAATCGTGAAGCAACATTTTTCAATGATGTAACATTAAATTGAAAAGGCTGAATGAAATTATTAAACATTCAACCACGTTTACAACGTGATTACAAAAATGCATTTTTTTAAAATCTTTTCCTTGAAAACGATCTCGTCAGTAGTCGATGAAACTCGATATTTATTTCGAATGATCTTTTTTTTTATGATTACAAATAGTATAAAAAAAAATACTTTGCATTTGTAAGAAGTTAATTGCAAAAATATTCACCAAAATTAAAACTGACAATGATTTTTTTTTCATATTTTACTTCTATTTATGACGAATATGAAAACTGCATAATACATTCCTAAAATACTATCTAAAAGTTTATATTTAAAGTTAAATTTTTTTATTTATTTATTTTTTTTTTTTTTTTTTTTCAAATAGAAAATTCTCCATTCATGAAATCAAACTATTTACCTTAAACAAGAATACAAAAATAAATTTAATGCTGTTTCAATCTTGCCCTTCAGGCACAACACTAACACTAAGAGTTCTGCGCACGCAGGCGCATATATATAAATTATTTTCGCCGTTAGGGGTGTCCACGCGCGTAGGCGCGAACATACCGTCCGGCGAGGACATGTTCACATTCAACCGCTGTTAAAATTCAAATATTCACAAAATTCTTCTTCTTATATTCTTATATAATTATTCTTATATTCTTATATAATTATTTATTCTTATATTCTTATATAATTATTCTTATATTCTCAAATTATTCACTGTATACACTGATTACACAAGAAATACACAATATAAAAATACATTATCCTAAAAATATTCACAAAACAAATAATTAAAAAAAAGTTTTTTAAGTCAATTCCTACTTTTTTTGCAATTCCTACTATTAGCTCACACTCTCCCTATATATATCTTGTTCAAATTTTCAATAGTTCATAAAATACTTTTTATTCGTCCACATTCAAATAAATTTTTTCAAACTTGTAGTGGATGACACTTGATGTTAATGCAGTTTTTTCAAATATTAATTCATTAATCAAATTTAATTCATTAATTTAATGTTTTTTTAGATTTAAGTTGTATGCATCTACCAATAGATGGCACCAGATGCAAGAGGAAAATTTTAACCTTATTTATAAAGGACTTGCTGCAATATAGTGAGAAAAAAGTATTAATTGAATTTAAAAATTTTTTTTTGTATATTACTTGTTTTCACTATATTACAGAAAATCCTTTATAAATAATTTTCATTCATTTTTTTAAGTTAGAAAAAATTCTTTCTCTCACATACATATTTTATATCTATGTCACTAATTTATTTACACGTTTCATTTTCCATTTTGCTCCCACCTTGACTCAGACTTGAAACCCAGAATGAAAAAAGAATCTGAAAAAGACCACTGAATGATGACAGCATTCGCAATAGGTCTCATATATATCCAAGTCAGCCAAAAGCTTGTAAGTTCACATAAAATTGCAAAAAAGTGAGTGCAGTGATGTCCACAAAGAACATGGGAAAACTACAGTTGCTGAATTCTGTAAAATAAGCAAAGATTATTTAAAACAGCTTGTTTTCTGAAGAATTACAATCATTTCAGTAGTATTTTCTTTGAAGAATTACAAACTTTTGAATAGGAGAATGTTTTTACCTCATCAAAACAATCCGTCAAACTAGAAAAAATTCACATAAAATTTCTCTTACCTTTCCAGTCGAACGAACTGTAAAGAGGCAGATATCCAAAAGGACGGGAAGTGGTTAGTCAATTCAAATATATATTTACAATACTTTTATATAATCACGACATGACACATGAAAATAACAGACATACAGACAGGAAAACAGCACCTAACACGGACAACTACCAACAAGAAAGTTCTAATGTCGAGGGAGAAAAAGTTCTTAAACTAAAGCACGGTTGCAGTCAAGCCAATAGTTCACGCGGCAAATAAATCAAAAGCTCTAGATCGTCAGCATTTTCGACACACATGTAACAAAAACACCTAGATAGGAAGAAGTTCAAATTGTAATAAATGTAGAGATTTATTTATTCTAAATATAATATAGACTATTAGTTTATTTCTAATTACACCACACTTTAAAAATTATTTAATGTTTTTAAATGTGTTTTTTTTAATTCAGAATTGTTCAATGTATTTCACAACAATAGTTTGATTCATAAAAATTTTCATATAATTATTGAATATATTTTATGTGAGCCCAGTACTAATGCTCCCCTTTAAAAAGTGTTTTCTCTTCTGAATAAATCATGGACTAAACACTATTGAAGGTTGCAATTCTGAAATTAGTACTAATAAAAACAATTTAAAAAAATCCTACCAAGAATAATATTCTTATTTAAAATGAACAGCAAAGGTACATAAGCAAATTTCTTCTACAGATGCATTTAAGACCACATAAATAACTTGGTTTATTTTTATCCTTTTCATTAATAAAACAAAACCATCAAAATACATGCGTTTTCTTAAATATACAGACTATTGCTAAAAATTTGTCGATGTCTAGTTTTGAATAAAAAATAAAATAGCCACGTTGTGATTCATGCGTTTTGAAAATTATGCCACTATTACCATAACTCCAGTAATAAATGTTAGGAACCAAGGTCAATGATAAATAAAAGGAGAAAAAAAAGAATAACTCCAATAATCACGCCACAAGATATAAAATAAGAACATGGCGCAGAGAAAAAATATAGTTTGGGAAGGAAAGAAAAAAATACACTTTGTTAATACTAACAAAATAATGTTACAGACAAATAAAAAAAGATAACTTATGATCATTAATTTCTTTCCACAAAACCAGACATCGATATAAAAATGTTTATTCAAAAATCACTTTCTTCGTAGTTTTAATTCATAAATGAAACGAAGTAGGTATTATTTTTTGGTATTATGAAGATCATAATTTTATTTAGAATTTCTTTTTAGTATTCTTACTTTCTTGATTTAAAAAAAAAAGAATGAAATTTTTTGCAGAACTATTTGAATTAATTTTGTAATCGACTTAGTTGTAAGGTACGTAAACTTAAAACTTTGGTTTTTTCCTTAAATTTTCTTCCACAACTTATTCATAAGGGAAAACAAATTTTTTTTTTAGGAGTATTAGTGGCTGACAGACATAAAATATATTCACTAATTATATAAAGGTTCATATAATTCAGATTATTTAAGTGAAAGCCTTTGGTATCATTAACAGAGTTTATATTCAATGATTTCTTTTGTGATATAATGTAGTTAGGGATTGCAATATCGGACCAAAAGTTCAATATCGGCATTCGGTATTTTTTAGATTTTAATACCGGGATACCGGTTTTAATACCGGTAGTAGAAATTTTAGGAAAAGAAAGAAAACTCAGGTGGATTTTTTTTTTTTTATTTGCCAGTTTTATTAGAGAATGTAACTATCACAAAAAACACTCTAAATGGCGAACCATCTAATGCTGTCATTTTACTTATAATTTCATCCAAATTATCTTTTTTTTTTTTTTTCAAAATAATCTAAAATCCCTGATGGCTTGGGCTTAGAAACTATGCTTAAGTTTGTATCTTCATCTCAATTAGATTCTTTCCTCTTTAACAAATTTGTATCATATTTCGTTTTTAAATGTATATGGAGTCCGCTTGTACTTCCTCCATTCACTTTAATAAATCTTGAACATTTTTTACATTGTGCCACCATATTCATCATATAAATAATGAAACCAAACCGAAGTATTATCAACTGATTTTTTTATGTTCCTTAAAGTTATTCTTATTCATTATTATGGGGTATTATTTATGAGTAGATATATATAATAAATCTGAAAAATATTTCGAACTCTAAAGTATGATATGCAAATACAATGTTAATGACAAACTCACCAATTTAAAAAACATCGAAATGTTACATACTTTCTTCACAACTACAACCTTGTTTTCCCAGATAAGAATTTCTAGTTTTCAGATAAAAATTCACAGATAAGAATTCTAAATTTCTAGTAAATACCGAAAAAAAAAAAAAAAACGGTATTTAAACTTGTAAATATCGGTATTACAAAATTGTACAAATGGCTCAAAATACCGGTATTCGGTATACCGGTATTGCAGTCCCTAAATGTAGTGAGAAATAATACCAACCGGGCTGCAGTGAGGAACTCGTGCATCGTTCGGTTAACAAATGGCGTTCCAAGGGTCACACATCACCTTCCTCGCTTTGTTTTTACTATAAATTTTAGACTTTGGACTGAACACGACTTTTTACAAGGACATATGTGCCCTATCGGGATGACCAATAATACTGACTGTCTCCTGTATTCTCCGGACACTTTTATGGACTTCACGAATTTGAGGAGCTGCACTGCACTTCTTTATGAATTGCGCATTAAATGTTGTGGTCAATGGTTATATATCCCTTTCGGTAACATAAACGACAAAATGAGCCATTTAATATGCTTATATAGGGTATATGCACCAAATAATGTAATTATACATGTGGAAAAAGATATTTTACAAGTTTATTTATTGAAACATTTCAATCTGATTATACACTAAAAAATTTATATATTTTACAGAATTATTTACGCGCAAATTTTTAATTTCTGCTTACATAACTTATTATTTGCATATAATTGTGTACTAGTTCTGTACATTTAACAATTCGAGTTAAAAGAAGCAACATATTGAAAATGAGCATTTGTTGCAATGTATGATATTGAAAGAGTTTCATAATACCTGATTAAATTAATTAATTCTGATTATTATATCTTAATTCATATTAATGCAGAAAAAATAAATGAGGTTGTGAGTATCTATTTGGTAAGGTATAATTTTGTAAGGTATAATGTAAGTATATTTTAAAAAAAATTAAGATTTTAGATTTTTAAATTGAAGTAAATTTAATATAATAAAAAGAATATTCTACAAGAAATAATGAAATAAACGTTGGTCAGAATATAATACGTATATAAATCTTTTTTAATATAATTATATTAAAATTTTAAAGAATTTGTAAGCAAATTACAAATAAGAATTTAAAGTTTTTAATTTTTTTAAATAATATAAATTCATTAAATATCTGATTACGTTGCGCGTAACCAGTACATACTTTCTCATCTATATATAGAGTATTACAAATTGATTTGATTAATGTATTATGATTAAAAATTTGATTTATTTTATTTTTATTCAAAATAAAATTATTACATAATAATGAAGTACATATTTGTAATCAATATTTTACTTTTTTTAAGCTAGAAAAAGAAATATTTTCTTAGGGAATATCTCATTTAAAAAAAAACATTTTTGAGAGACCATTTGAAAAAAGAGCACATTTATAATGAAAATGCTACAATTGATGAATAAAATAATTTCATCTTTTTTTTTTTAAATAAAGACCAACTTCTGATTAATCATATAATTTTAGTAAATAGTTATGCATTACCTTTAGTCTATGTGCAATTTTAATTTATTGTAAAAATGTATAAAATAAAATTAAACAAATAAAATCATAATTTAGTCGACAAGGAAAAAAATTATTTTCCAAAAAATAGAATAATTATCTAAAATGCACAGAAAAAGAAAAAAATAGAATATAGAATATTTTCAAAATTAACACAGACTGATTAACATATATTAGATTAATAAAAATAATTTATTAGAATGTGTTTTTTTTTTTAAGATATCTTATAGATTAAAGAGCAATCTTCTAATTAAATAAGCGGCCTGGTGGCCATGTGGCTAGCGCTCTGGCTTTTGGTATCAAAGGCTTCAGGTTCAAATCCTGGCGGTGGTATGGATGTTTGTGAGTGGTTCGGAATCCACTTTAAAATGTAGGTCCCGGTCTGTTTAGCCCAAAGTGTGCATAAGATGACCGTAGAGCGACCAACCAAACCAAATCTAATTAAATAAACACATTAATCACGTAGCAATATAATAGTTAATATATCTACACTGTAAATTAATTATTGAACATGAAGAAATATAGAAAATCAAGGAAATATGTATTTTTAAAACATCTGTACACACATTTTAAAGAATAGACACATTTTAATAAATGTATTATATATTGGTAGTTCCTTTTTAAAATTATCATCTTAAATGACAGAAATATTTTATTAATTAAAAAAATTATTTTTTGTAAAATAGCCAGAAAAAAACTATAGCTTAAGAAATTACACGGTGTTAAACCATAAATTAAGTACAAAATTAATTTCACCAAATAATTAAAATTAACAAAAACAGAAAAAAAACATTAAAAATAGTTGTATGCTATTTTTTTTATAATAGGTAGAATGAATTTAAGAAGAAAATGATTTATTTAAAAATAAAAAATAAAACGTTAAATATTTGATAAAAGTAGACAAGTATGATAAAAAATAAATTACATTTATCTATTATATTTCTACAACTTCCTTTTTCAAAATCTGACATGAGAACAAAATTATTGCTTTAAATTTATTATAACGATAACAGCTAAAAGCTCGAAAGCCACTGGAGACCTATTATAATACGGCAACAGGAGAACAATATTTAATATTGAATATAATTTTTTTTCGTAGAAAAAATTAGTTTTACATCACGGTTTACAACAGTTATGATGAAATTTTTATTTCTCTATTCATGCTTTGATGTTTTATCCTGTGTTATAATGAATTGAAAAGTGTAGATAAATTTACTGTTTTATTAATCAAATATATGTAATTTCTCAGAAGATTGTTCTTTATTGTGTGAATCAAAACATTCTAAAATATTTTATAATTTGCTATTTCAATATGATTCATTAATATTTTTGATACATTAATGCTTTGAGAATAAAATTACAAATTAAATTTAAAGTATAAAAACTATAATTGTTCTTGTCGAAAAAAATAATCCCCACACTTTCAAAAACAAAAGAAAAAAAATAATAATTGCATTAAGAGCTATTAAAACAATATAGCAGAAGAGAATGTCAGACGCCATTGACTATCGAAACCAGTAATAATCGCAGAGTCTTTCAACAGTGAATATGTTTTTCTATTTATCGATGAAATAACAAAAATTTTCCCCTTTAATATACAGTACAAATGACTCACAGCTTCCTGTCTTCGTTAGAACGTTCGTTGACCAATCGCCTTCTTTCTTCTGCTACAATTGTAACCGTATGTTATGTAAGAAGAACTATCTGATGTACGGGATAACTATGAATCAGTAATAGGCAGCTTTCAATTGGCTAGTACACTTGATTTCAGTGATGTTTTGTTTCTACTTCACCCTATTTCTTTCTCTATTCACGTGGTATAGAGGAACGCCATATTGCTTCCAGTTTAAAAAGTGAATTGATAATTTTTAAATCTCATAACATCTTCGAGTTATGCATCTGTTTTAAAATAATTTCTGGATTATACGATGGCGATGGCTAAGCAGTATATTGTAACGGACGTATTTTCGTACACTATCGATAACTTTTCTGCATTACAGGACCCAATAAATATTCCAGGATTCATTCTGTTTACAGGCCATCCGCGTTCCTGTACTGTTGAAAAATGCCAAGACTTATTCATGATCACGTTTTGGTTGCTGGCACCGACTCACTGCAAGATTCATTTTTGGGATATGGCTTCGCATCTTGTTCTCTCCAGAGTAGTCGATTTGACAGATGCCAATCAAATCTACCCTATATTCGTGGCCACTCATGAAGAGTCCATAAAGCTAGCCAACGTTTGTAGAGACAAGCTCATTGTCCAGATTGAATTCCACACCGATACATCTGGCAGATCCAATTAATCTGCAAGACTAATTGATATCCTATTTAAATTGAAGGATTATACAAATTTGTTTATCAAGTCACAAAACGAGAAAGAACGAAAACGTCTATTCGAAGAGGACAATTAGGTTAACGATGGACTTGATGGAGTAATTAGTTAAGGATTTTATAAACAATTTTATATATTTGTTCAGTTTTATTCTTATACTTACTGTTAAAAATTAAATTTTTAAATTTGATGAAACCCTTTAAATTTTATTCTTTATTTTGTCTAAATTTTAATACTTAACAAATGTTGTCCATGTGGTCCAAAATTTTTAAAATAAAAAGTTGTTGCTTAAAACTTTTTTTTTTTTTCTTCATACTAACATATGATGTTTTTATTTATGAGTATTTGCTAATATGTGTGTAATGATTCATATCTATTATTTGAAAAATAAAAGTTTAATCATTTATAAGACAAAAAAAAAAAAAAAAAAAAAATTCGAGATAGACGATTTGTAAAATGAAAGTGGGTAAATATATGGATTAGAAAAAAAAATCATTTTTAATGTAAAAAAAAGAAACATATATTTTTTATAATTAATTGATACCTATTTCATGGTACTGAAATTACATTTAAAACAGTTTATGCCATTCATTTAAAATATTCAAAAGATACATATTGTTCTACTTAGGTTATTATATCTCGCGTAGACAAACCACAAGATGATTAATACTATTCAATTAAATTTGAAATTATTAAAAATTAACATTCCTTTGAAAATTTCTTTTACCAACAAATATTCCAAAGTTGAAATAAATTTTAAATGCCTTTTATTTAATTTTTTTAAAATAATGATTGATATTATATTAATTTGCAAACTAAATAAAGCTCATAATATATTAAATTTTTTTTTAATATTTAACACTAACAAATTAAACATTGTATATCATTAATAGTTTTAGTCATATACTATAGATCCATAACTTTGTCAAAGAAAAGGTTTGTTATCAATAAACTCCATATGACCATGTTGATGTAAATTATACAGAAATGATTTTTTTTTTAAAATTTAAACTGATTAATATGTAATATTTTAAAATTAGGTAATAATGACCTTAATGCTTTTTTTATATCTACCATGCTTCCATAATTAAAATGAAAATATTTTCTATGCATGGAATCTAATGCAGAAGTAATATAAATATATCGCTTCAGATTAATGTTAAGGGGATTCTAGAGTGACTGGAGCTTGTTGAGGATCTTAAAAGATGACATATATCTTATTATTGATTTGATAACTGAGTATATAACTTTTAAAAATTAAAATTGTCTATGTTATAATTTTTTTTTTGTTTGAATGTAAATTTTTTTTTCAGGCAACCTTCAAACTATAATTTTATCTGAATTTACACAAATTTTAATTTTGCTGCTTATATCAAGGTCCTGTTAATCTAATCCATTTCATAAGAAAGTAATTTTTGCAATGACATTGTATATTATTTAAAACAAAGAAAATGCAAGCATAACTTACTTTTAACTTGATTAATACTTGAATAAATCTAGTCAAATTACTTATATGGTGGAATACTGTATATAAAGCTACCATTATTCAAGCCTTTTTGATAAATCTCAACTGAATTTCTACCTAATCTTTTCCATGATGAATACAATCTCTGAAAAGTAATTTGTTTGCATTTTCCCAAACATGAAGAATCTTCTTTAAGAAGCATGGTTACTATATATCTTCCCGAATGATCTCTCTTGTAATCTTCCTGAAAATGATCTTCACAAATATCGGCCTCGCTATTTTTGATTCTACAGGGTTCAACTGCTTAAATTTCCTAAAACTTCCTCATTGTACAATCAAGGTTATTTGTGAATAGTCCACAATGTTCTCTGTTTATATTTTCTGCCATGCAGTATCCGAACACCACAAAGCCGAACACAGTATTTTGAAGACAATTATTGACCTCTCTTAAGTAAATCATAAATTACTTCATCTCCCAATATTATTTGAATGCGCTCAGGAACATTAAATCTCTTGTCAGCCAAATTAACATTACACAAACCATCTTCGTTTATTTCTATTTTGTCTGATGGAATTATTCTGATCTGTGAGCTTTGGAACTACTAAAAAATCCAATTCACGAGCGAAACTTCTTTCTTTATTGCTAATTAAAGCATCAACTCTTGATTTAATCGTAAATTGAAAACTGTTCAAACGGTAACGACTATGTTTATTTTCCCTTTCTTCAACTACAGGGTATTTGCATATTCTTTAGTTAAAACACAAGATTATCTACCAAATGCAGCAAGACTTTGATTGGAAATAAATCACCTGTCTCAGTAGAAATGAAGCAAATGGCTGTACTCAATAAAATATTCTTTCTCCATGAAGTATAATTTGCTGTTAAAAGATAAATTTTATGACTCATATTTGATCTAAACTCACTTGCCGAGGGAGATAGTTCACTTTCCGCTACTTCTTTCTTTCTACTCCGAATTGAGAGATTTATTGGGCTTCGATTGAAATGGAGGGTAACGTAATGCCGAGTTAGTATATCTTGATTTACAGTTCTTTACTATATGTTTCGAGGAAATGTAGTTAAGAAATAGATTTTTTTTAATAACTTCAACTCTGTTATTCACTGAAAGCTTTTTTATAACTCGGCATTAAGAAAAAAGGATGAATTTGTTCACACATTGTGCACTTTGAAGTGTCTACAAATTTTATCGATTGCTAATTTAAAAAATCACCTGACGAAACACAGCAAAAATTTCTAGTTTTCGTTTATAAATTTCCTATTTCTTCTATTTGATTTTTTTCTCTACAATTATTTTGCGCATAAGAGGGATTAATAGACTTGGACCAAAAGTTTACAAAGGAATTTCTAACTTTAACTAACTTACTAAAAACCATTCCTGCCACACCCAGGATTCGAAGTTAAAGCATGTGGTATCAATAGCTATAGCGCTAACCTATTGGTCAATAGGCCACTTGTCAGTTTTAGCAAAATATTAATATTTATATATAGTGAATATAGATTGTAATCGTACCAATTTAATTTATTGAAAAAAAATACATTTCTATTATTTATTTGTTAGCATATTTTGTTGAAACAATCCCGAGAAGTTTCAAAAGCAAAAAATTCAACATTGCTATTCTGTGAGATATGCATTGTACTGATTTTAAACAGTTAATACACAATCAATGTGTTGCACACAGTATTTATTTCACTGAAA